>CAKNYM010041540.1:40341-51820 GCA_932195095.1 Andricus curvator
TTATAATTCCGTATTCTCTTCTAAAAATGAGAGCGAGTGGCCCACTACTGAGAAGTGGCTGACTACTAATGTAGTTACCCTATTCTGCAGAAATCCATCAAAGTATGGCTTCCTCAGAATCGAGTGAGTAGAGCATAATAGAATTGGCTCGACTAACTCGTTATTAAATACGATCTCGACGAGCATAGAATTAATGTTCAGCGGAGCTTGAAAGGAGAGTCGCACGTGGGCGGACACAAAGCACGCCGAATACTCTTGAAAGTGAATACCGACATCCGATAGCGACTAACTCGCATCTCTCGTTGTTCAAAGTAGAAGGAATTAATTGGCAGGTTCCTCTCAAGAACCCTAACACAAAAGTAAAATAGAGCTTCAGATGAACATGAGATATCTAAATTTGGGCATGTTGCATCCCCCTAGTTTACATTATCAAACCTCAGGCTCATCAGAATCATTCCTTTCATCATTTTATTTCCAAAAATAATTTTTTTTTGGGTTATGACATCAATAGTGGGCCAAGTTTCAGTAGTGGGCCACCCTTACTCTAATCCTCGCCCAAAATTCCGTCTCGTCTTGAATCCCGTCTCGTCTTGAATCTCGTCTCGTCTTGAATCTCTTCTCGTCTCAGATCTTGTCTCGAATCCTGATTCTTGTTTAAAAAGTACGAAATACGAACAACCTGACCAAAACTATAATTGTTTCTTCGCGGGGCTACGAAACCCGAAGAATTGAAAAAGCGTCTCATGTAAACAAAAACACAGAACAAAAGTGACAAAAAGAATTTAAGGGAAATGAAAAGAATTCAATGAAATTCATGAAAATTCAAGGTGAATTTTAAAACAATTAAAAAATATGAAAAAATTTATTGAATCCAGTAAGTTTGAATTGAGTTTAGAAATATTCAAGGGAATTGAAAAGAATTCGATCAAATGTCTAAGAATTCAAGGTGAGTTTAAAAGACTTCAAGATGAATTGAACGAAAACTTTAATAAAAAAATCAATTGACAAGGAATTTCAAAAATTCAAGAGAATTGAAAAAATTCGAGAGAATTAAAAAAATCCAAGAGAATTAAAAAAATTCAAGAAAATTAAAAAAATTTAAGAGAATGAAAAAATGCAAGAGAATTTTAAAAAATTCCAACTGAGGGTAAATTAATAAGAATTCAGCTTTAATTTCTAGTGAATTCAAACCGATTGCACAGTCTTTTTCCAAATCTGTTCAAATCTTTAGATTCATAAGACTTCAAAACAATTCGAATCAAATTCAAAGGAATTAAAATGAATTTGAAAAAATCTAAAAAAGAAAAAAAAATCCATTGATTTCAGTAAAACTGCAGTGAATTTAGAGAAATTTGAGGGAAATGAAAAGAATTCGATGAAATTCATAACGTCGAAGGTGAATTTTAAAACAATTCAAAAATATGAAAAAATTTCTTGAATTCAGTAAGTTTATATTGAGTTTAGAAATATTCAAGGGAATTCAATAGAATTTGATTAAATGTCTAAGAATTTCAAGTAAGTTCAAAAGACTTCACGATGAATTAAACAAAGACAACAAAATCAATTGAATTGAGCGAATTTCGAAGAATTCAAGTGAATTAAAAAGAATTTAAAAGAACTAAGGCTAAATTAATAAGAATTCAGCGTGAATTTCAATTGAATTCAAATGAATTGCAAAAAATATTTGAAAATCTCTTCAAATCTTTATATATATATACGACTTTAAAACAATTCAACTTAAATTTGAAAAAATTCAAATTAATTGAAAAAAATTCAAAAAATCCTTACTTTTCCTGACCAACAAAACTCCCCGATTTCTAAGTTTTCCCTGACTTGCGGCCACCGTCCGTCTGACCGTCATACTTTTACCCAGGAGGGGAAATTAGGGGCAGGGAAGTAAGGGAAATTAGGGGAAATTAGGGCAGGAGAAGTAGGGGAAGTGAGTGAAAATTAGTGTTGGGTTAGAGGGTGGGATGAGGGAAATTATAGGAGGGGACGAAAGGGAAGTGAGGGTAGAGTAGTAGGGGAAGTAAGGGAATTGAGAGAAAATGAGAGGACAGGAAATGAGGGATAATGTAGACAAGGAAGCAGAGGAGAAGTGGGGACAGGTATTATGGGAAGTTAGGGGAGGGGAAGGAGGGATAAGCGGTAAGTAGGGAAAGGGAGGAAAAATGCGAGTAGAGGAAGCGAGGGGGATTAGGAGAGTGAAAGTAAGAGGAAGAAAAGTTACAGGCATCGAGGGGAAATGAGGGGAGGCTAAGTAGAGGAAGTGGGGGGAAGTCGAGGAAATGATTGAAAGTAAGGGAGGGTAGTGAGGGAAGGTAGTGAGGGAATTGAAGACAGGGATAGTAGGGTAGTGCGGGTGAGTAATAAAGGAAAAGTGATGGCTGGGGAGGGAAGAATGGGAAGTTATGGGAAGTAAGGTGATGAAAAGTAGGGGGTGAGGGGGAAAGTAGGGAAGTGAGGAGAAATGCGAGTAGGAGAAGTGAGGGGGTATTAGGGGAGAGAAAGTGAGGGGAAGGGAAGTTGGAGAAATTGAGGGAAGATGAGGGTGGCTAAGTAGAGAAAGTGAGTGGAAGTAGGGGGAATTATTGCAAGTGATGGAGGGTAGTGAGGGAATTGAAGGTAGGGCTAGTAGGGTAGTGCGGGTGAGTAATGGAAGGCAAGTGATGGCTGGGGAAGGGAAGTAGGGGAAGGGGAGTGTTAGCTGGATAAGTGAGGAGAGGGGAGGTTTGAACGACTTATTTACGTCTGTATCTTTGACTTCATTTATAATTTGAAATAAATTAATTTCAATAAAATGATGACAGGGAATACTGATACCACATATTTGGCATTCTTCATGCCTGGTCATGTAGATGGTCTGCATGTCTGACGCTGTCCTCCAGTAAAACTCGATACGACGAACAAGTTTATACCAGAGGGATTATGGCTCTGGTATCGAAGATTCTTGCAATAGCTACCACGAATCCCAAACAAACATGAGAGAATTGGTTAAAGGAAACTACCCCCCCCCCCCCCCAACTAAACTTGCCTTCTCGTGCGAAGCGCGCCAAGTATTTTCCAATTACGTCTTGTATTAACAATCGACTCGCTTCCGTCTACACATTGTCCACAAAAGAGCTCAAAGGCAAAGAATCAGAGAAGAATATGTTTAATATGGCTTTCGAATAAAAAACGAAAGTTTGAAAAAATTAAGGTATATCTGTTTAAAAAAAAATAAAACTTCAAGGGTGTTTTCATTTCCTGAAAATGTTTCAAGAGTTTTCGAAATATTTTGTAAACTCGGGTGATTGGAATTTTTATATTTCATAAAGTACGGTAATTGGTGGATCACATCCGGCTCGAAGGACCCTAAACATGAAGTAGAAATGAAGTGTGGCACGTAAGCGCTAAATTTTTATATTATATATTTTATATATTATTATTATATATATTATTTATATTTAAGCCACGCTGAAAAAACCAGTTCTCGTCAAATCACTGAAGTTAAGCAGCGTTGGGCGCGGTTAGTACTTGGATGGGTGACCATTCGAGAATACTGTGTGCTGTTGGCATATTATGGGTGTGGTGAGCCCAAACTTGTAGTTATTTATAACTACAAGAAAACTATCCACCTAGAAACACTACCCGAATCGGGTAGTGACACGCCTACCCTGAAAGGGAAATGGCTTAATGGTATACATTGAATAGAATTAATAAATTTACTTTAGATGATTGAAAATTACCATTATAGAATGCATTTTTTGATATCTTTAATTGTTATAAATGAAATAATTGGATAATAATTGGCAGCTGCTGCATTTTCGGTGTTTGAATGTATTATTTATCCTGATTTTGCAGTCCAATTTTGTAAAATTAATCAATAATGTCAACCAAGAACTAATTGATAATAATTGCCATCGTTATAAACAAATTCAGTTACTTCGAATTTTTAAACATCGACAAGTTTTTGGCTGTTCATTTCTATGGTTTATATAAGTTAGATTGTGAAAAATATTTAAAAGAAATTGTCAAAAATACTTAGGCTCTTTTGCCTTGGGCACTTTGACTCTTCTGAAATTTCTACTTTGCGAAAGAAAATATGAAAAAATACAAATTTCGAAAATTATAAAAGAAGGCTTCAAAAAGGCGAGAAAAGATAGAAAATCATCTGAAAGTGAAAAAAGGTAAAAATTGGTTCCCAGCCAAAATAAAAAATCGCTCAGCATTGGACGCTGGAAAAAATGGGTAATTTAACATTTGGAAGCATTAAAGGTGAAATCGTTGAATTGTAATTAAGAAAGCATTTTAGTTTTAAAAAGAGTCTCAATTTTCAAGAAAGGCTTCAAATTTGAAGGGCGACTGAATTTGAAAGCAGCGTGGAAAATAATAAAAATCGAAAGGACTCAAAATGTAGAAAAACATCTGATTTTGTAGGCGTTAAAATTCACAATTCTAAATTCAAAACATTAAAATTTGGAAAATCTTCAAAATTGAATAAAAAAGGTGGGAACTCATTCAAATTTGAGGAAAGCGTTCCAAATTTGGGAAACAAGAAATTCAAAAGATAAAAAATCCAAAGCGTTAGAGTTTCGAAATAAATAAAAAGAAAAAAAATTGTTAATGAAAAAAACGACCAAATATATATAATAGATAGAATGTAAATTTAAAAAGTGCCCAGAAGTAAAAAAATTAAAATTTTGAATATAAAAAGCTCACAATTGCAAAACATCAAAATTCGGAAAGAAATTAAAGATGTGAAGAGACAGAATTAAAGCACTAATATTTGGAAAGAGTCCAAATAAAAAATAGAAATCTCGAAAGTATACAAAATTGGCAGAAAAAATATGGAAAATCATGAAAATTGAAGAAAATCCAAAATTTTGGAAGTGTCTCCATTTGAAAGCATTCACTTTGGGATAATTAAAAAAAGCGTTTGAATTTAAAGAAGTCAATTAAATAGTTAATTATAAAAAAAAGTTGAATCCTCCACCAGAACATATTAATTTTCAACCAAAAAATTGTATTTTTAACCAAGAAAACATTAAATTTTCACTAAAAGAGATGAATTTTCAAACTAAAAGTCAAATTTTGTACAAAAAAGTTGAATTTTTAACTAAGAAAGGTATTTCAGTCAAGAAAGGAAGAAATTTCACTCAGATGGTTGAATTTTTAAGCCAAGTGATGGATTTTCTTCAAAACAATTAAAATTTCAGCCCAAAAATATGAATTTTTAACAAAAAAGTTAATTTTAAATCAAATAGTTGAAATTTCAAAATAATAGTTGAATGCTCAATCAAAAACTCAACAGATTAATTTACGAAAAATGCGGGTATGAATTTTCAACAACAACAAAATAATTTTTAAACAAATAATTGAATTTTCAAATAAATTGTTGAAATTTCAAGCAAAAAATGGGAATTTTCTACAACATTGTTAAATTTTGATCCCGAAAATTTATATTTTCAACAAAAAAGTTGATTTCCAACCAAAAAATTGAATACTTAACGGAATAGTTGAAGTTTCAAGCAAAAAATAAGAATTTTCTACAAAATAGTTGAATTTTCAATAAAAAAGTTAATTTTCAACCAAACGGATGAATTTTCAAATAAATTGTTGAAATTTTAAGGCTAAAATATGAATTTTCAACCAAACAGTAGCATTTATAAACAAAAAAGATCAAAATTTTTACCAGAAGAGAAATTGTTTTTTGAACGAAAAAGACGAATTTTTAACAAAATAGTTGAAGCATAAAGTAAAAATAAGATTTTTTTTACAAAATAGTTCAATTTCCAACAAAAAGGATAATTATAAATTAAATAGTTGAAACTTCAAGCCCAAAATATGATTTTTCTACAAAACAGTTGAATTTTATCTCCAAAATATAAACTAAAAAGAAAATTGATTTTCAAGCAAATGGTTGAAACTTCAACCAAAGCATATTAATTTTGAACCAAATAGTTGCATTTATAACCAAAGAAGATAAAATCTCTACCAAAAGAGGAACATTCTTTGAGCCAAAAAAACGAATTTTTAACAAAATAGTTCAATCCAAAACCTAAACAGATTAATTTCCGAAAAACGCAAATATAAATTTTCGAAGAAAAAAAAAATAATTTTCAACCAAATAGTAGAATTTTCAACCCAACAGGTAAATTTTACAAAAACAGTTCAATTTTTAACAAAATAGTTCAAGTATCAAGTGAAAATGAGCATTTTTCACAAAATAGTTTAATTTTCAACAAAAAAGTTAATTTTCAATTAAGCAGTTGAAATTTCAAGCCCAAAATATGATTTTTCAACAAAAGAGTTGAATTTGTACCTCAAAAATATGAATTTAAAAAAAAGTTGATTTTCAACCAAATAGTTGCATTTAAAACCAAACAAGATACAATTTCTACCAAAAGAGAAGATTTTTTTAACGAAAAAGACGGAATTGTAACAAAATAGTTCAATTCTCAACCTAAACAGATTAATTTCCGAAAAACGCAAATATGAATGTAAGAAAAAAAAATAATTTTCAACTAAACAGTTGAATTTTCAACCAAACAGTTAAATTTTACACAAAACAGTTTAATTTTCAACCAAATAGTTGAAGTTTCAAGCGAAAAATAAGAATTTGTTACAAAATAGTTGAATTTCCAACAAAAAAGTTAATCTTAAATCAAATAGTTGAAATTTCAAGCCCAAAATATGATTTTTCTACAAAACAATTGAATTTTACCTCAAAAATATAAACGAAAAAGAAAATTGATTTTCAACCAAATGGTTGAAACTTCAACCAAAAAAGAATTAATTTTCAACCAAATAGTTGCATTTATTACCAAAGAAGATAAAATTTCTACCAAAAGAGAAAATTTTTTTTAGCGAAAAAGACGAATTTTTAACAAAATAATTCAATTCAAAACCCAAACAGATTAATTTCCGAAAAACGCAAATATGAATTTTCAAAAAAAAAATAATAATAATTATCAACGAAACAGTAGAATTTTCAACCAAACAGTTAAATTTTACACCAAAAAATTTAATTTTCAACAAAATAGTTGAAGTATAAAGTGAAAATAAGAATTTCTTACAAAATAGTTGAATTTTCAACAAAAAAGTTAATTTTCAATTAAGTAGTTGAAATTTCAAGCCCAAAATATGATTTTTCTACAAAACAGTTGAATTTATACCTCAAAAATATAAATTTGAAAACAAATTTATTTTCTACCAAATAGTTCAGCCTTCAACCAAAACAGATTCCTTTTCAACCAAATAGTTGCATTTAAAACCAAAAAAGATACAATTTCCACCAAGCGAGAAAATTTTTTTAACGAAAAAGACGAAATTGTAACAAAATACTTCAATTCTCAAACTAAAAAAATTCATTTCCGAAAAACGCAAATATGAATTAAAAAAAAAATAATAATAATTTTCAACCAAACAGTTGAATTTTCAACCAAACAGTTAAATTTTACAATAAACAGTTTAATTTTCAACCAAATAGTTGAAGTTTTAAGCGAAAAATAAGAATTTGTTACAAAATAGTCGAATGTTCAACAAAAAAGTTAATTTTCAACCAAACACTTGAATTTTCAAATTTTAAGGGTAAAATATGAATTTTCAACCAAACAGTTGCATTTATAACCAAAAAAGATCAAATTTCTACCACAAGAGAACTTTTTTTTTTAACGAAAAAGACGAATTTTTAACAAAATAGTTCAATTCTCAAACTAAACAAATTAATTTCCGAAAACGCAAATATTAATTTTCAAACAAAAAAATAATAATAATTTTGAACCTAATGGTTGAATTGTACACCAAATAGTTCAATTTTCAACCAAATAGTTGAAGCATCTAAAAATAAGATTTTTTTACAAAGTAGTTGAATTTTCAACAAAAAGGATAATTATAAATCAATTAGTTGAAATTTCCAGCGCAAAATATGATTTTTCTACAAAACAGTTGAATTTTTATCTGAAAAATATAAATTAAAAAGAAAATTGATTTTCAACCAAAGCAGATTTATTTTCAACCAAATAGTTGCATTTATAACCAAAGAAGATAAAATTTCTACCAAAAGAGAAATTTTTTTTTAGCGAAACAGACGAATTTTTAACAAAATGGTCCAGTTCAAAACCCAAACAGATTAATTTCCGAAAAACGCAAATATGAATTTTCAAAAAAAAAAAAAATAATAATAATAATTATCAACGAAATAGTAGAATTTTCAACAAAACAGTTAAATTTTACACCAAACAATTTAATTTTCAACAAAATAGTTGAAGTATCAAGTAAAAATAAGAATTTTTTTACAAAATAGTTGAATTTTCAACAAAAAAGTTAATTTTCAATTAAGTAGTTGAAATTTCAAGCCCAAAATATAATTTTTCAACAAAACAGTTGAATTTGTACCTCCAAAATATGAATTTAAAAAAAGTTGATTTTCAACCAAATAGTTCAGTCTTCAACCAAAACAGATTAATTTTCAACCAAATAGTTGCATTTAAAACCAAAAAAGATACAATTTCCACCAAGCGAGAAAATTTGTTTAACGAAAAAGACGAAATTGTAACAAAATAGTTCAATTCTCAAACTAAACAAATTCATTTCCGAAAAACACAAATATGAATTAAAAAAAATAATAATAATTTTCAACCAAACAATTAAATTTTCAACAAAATAGTTGAATTTTCGACCAAACAGTTGAATTTCAACCAAACAGTTGAATTTTGAACTAAATAGTTGAAATTTTAAGGCTAAAATATGAATTTTCAACCAAAAAATTAATAATAATTTTGAACCTAATAGTTAAATTGTACACCAAATAGTTCAATTTTCAACCAAATAGTTGAAGCATCTAAAAATAAGATTTTTTTACAAAGTAGCTGAATTTTCAACAAAAAAGTTCATTTTAAATCAAATAGTTGAAACCAAATGGTTGAAACTTCAACCAAAACAGATTAATTTTCAACCAAATAGTTGCATTCAAAACCAAAGAAGATAAAATTTCTACAAAAAGAGAAAATTTTTTTTAGCGTGAAAGACGAATTTTAAAACAAAGTAGTTCAATTCAAAATCTAAACAGATTAATTTCCGAAAATCGCAAATATGAATTTAAAAAAAAAATAATAATTTTCAACCAAACAGTTGATTTTTACACCAAAAAGTTTGATTTTCAACCAAATAGTTGAAGTTTTAACCGAAAAATAAGAATCTGTTACAAAATAGTTAATTTTCAACAAAAAAGTTAATTTTAAATCAAATAATTGAAATTTCAAGCCCAAAATATGAATTTTCTACAAAACAGTTAAATTTTCACCCTGAAAATATGAATTTAAAAAAAAGTTGATTTTCAACCAAATAGTTGCACTTATAACCAAAAAAAGATAAAATTTCTACCAAAAGAGATGAATTTTTGAAACGAAAAACACGAATTTTCATCACAATTTCCTGACATTTCCTGGTTTTCAAGTTTTTCCAAATGAGTATACATCCTGTAATATTGAATAATCTAAGTCTAAGATTGAATATCCCAGAATCTATCTTTGTTTTGAAAATATTTTCCAATTTGAAAGCAATAATGAAAAAATGGAAATGTATCCAAAAAGGAAATCCTGCCATGTGAAAGAATGCGGTTTAGAATCCGTTTGGCACCTGGACCAGAAAAAAATCCGGATACGAATTGCGTAACCCCGTTAATGGACATCAACGGTTTCCATGACCTAGAGCGAGATGAGAGATTTGCATTTTTGCCAGTTTAAATCCCCAAACGACGAGTCAGGAAACGAGGTGGCTCTTTAAAAATTGCCTCGAAATCTCCAACGTATGAACCACAACGATCTTCTCCATAGAGTCTAAAAAAAAAATTCATTTCAGGACTGTACCAAAAATAAACCAACCCCAAATGACCAATCTTCCTGACCAATCTCCCTAAACTACATCAAAGAAGATTAAAAAATTAATTTAAAAAACATTTAAAAAATAGTCCGAATCCTATTATTACTTAACGCGAACTTCAGCTGCAACTGATTCCATATTAATTTCCTCAAAAGTATTTAAAAAAATTATATAGTTATAAATAATTATAAGATCTGAACTTACTCTAAATTTTCAAAATCTCTCTTTATTCCTATTTAATTTATTATTGCAAAATTGTTGGTTACTAATTTCTGAGGGTTTTTGCTGCATTATCTACATCCCTGAATCTGACAAAGAGGCAAAAAGCGAGAGGGAGAAGAGGAGAGGAAAAATAATAATAAAGAAGACAAAAGCTGACAGCTGCCGGTTCCGCATTCGCGTGCTCGTAAAAATCCACACAAACATCGTGATTTTTCAGGGTCCTCTCCGTTAACGTATCATGCCCAACTTCTTGAATCTGGCCCAGCGATTGGGCCAGGAGAGGGACTTTTATTCCCGGAAATTCGAGAGGAGAGATCTGATTGGTTGAGGTGAGGTCGTTCATCTTGAGATTGCTGGGGGTCGATCTACTGGGGGTCGCTTCGAAGGGGGTTGATTTTCGGGACACCTTGAGGCAAGGGTGGGTTTCAGTGGTTTGACGGGATTCACTGTGAGAAGATTCGTTGTCAGCCGCATACTCGGTGAAACTGAACCTGTTTATGGGGCCCCCTGCGAAGGGTTATTTAAACGAGGAGGTTTTTGTCATAGACGAGTCACCCGATTCAAAGCCGCTTTCGTCAACTGGAATTGATAAAGGATCGTATTTTTTTTTATCCTCTCCCTTTGGATTGCGGATGTGAATTTCAATCTTTCAATTTTTGTTTTTGTTATTTGGAAAGAATTTTTCAATTGTTTATCAGGGAGCGTCAATAATTTTCAACAAAATAATTGAACTTTCAACCAAATAGTTGAAGTTTTTTACCTAGAAACATGAGTTTTCAACCAAGAAGAATAATTTTCTACCGAAAGACGAAAAGACGAGTTAAAAAAAATGGAACAGTTTGTACAGTTAAAAAAACTAAGTTTCAAGAACAACAAAAAAACGAATTATCAACCAGTTGAATTTAACGAAAAAGACGCATTTTTAATCAAATAGTTGAATCCTCAACCAAAACAGATTAATTTTAAACTAAACAGTTTCATGTTTAACCAAAAAGGATGGATTTTCAACCAAAAAGAAAAATTTTCGATTCACAATATCAATTTTCAACCAAAAAATAGAATAGTTACATTTTCAGTACAGAAAATTAGTTCTAAAAAAATGAATTTTTAACAAAATATTTTTTAATTTCCAACCAAAAAGAAGAATTTTCAACTTTATTCTCTTAAAAAAATTTGGAAGAAAAGAAAAATTAATTGTTAACCAAAAATATGAATTACCAAAAAAATACATGAATTTTCAGGGTGACGGACATCTTTGCACGTAGCAACTTTGCACGTGCCCAACTGTGCACGTCGATGGTCGGACGGACAACTGTGCACGTCCATCTGTGCACGTCCAAGACCACAAGAGCCCATCTGTGCACGTCGAAATTTAGACGTGCACAGTTGTCCA
>CAKNYM010041541.1:0-11283 GCA_932195095.1 Andricus curvator
CGTTACACCCACAGTTCTACGCGCACGTACTTTTTCCTACTGATGTTCGGAAGCTTCTGACTGAAAATTAAATCATTGTCATAGTTTGCACCTTTATAGAGGAGTGTTCATAACAGTACGGTATTAATACCGTCTTACGGTATTAATACCGTCTCTCACTTGTAAATTTACAAGTGAGAGAGATAAAAACAAAATTCAAGTAAGACTGAGAAAGATAATACACAAATATTTTGTAAAGGAGAGTTTATGAATGCTCTTTCAAACTCGTCAGATCAATTCCTCTGAAACAAATCCTCTTATTGAAAATGTTTGGAAGTTCAGAAGAGTAGGCAGTACACTAGCACAGGTAGAAGAAACCTTCAAATTCTCATTGTCAGTTCCGATAACCTGAGTCCAGTACCCTAAAATTCACAGGTAAGTGCCTCGCCCACTTTCCCATAATTCGCTTACTTTAACAAAGTTGCGCAGGAAAAGTTAACGTTTCCTTGGACAGTTGACGATTTCATGAACTTCGATCGATTATTTAACCGGAAACTTTGAAAGCGTGGCGGCACCTCTAAATATTATTAAAAAATTATTTTAAAAAATGGACATTAGTTTTTCAGTATGAGGAACAGGTTTCCAGTCAGAAATAATGAAAAATCAAAAGTTTGTCATTTTGGGCCACCCTAAAAATACACATTTATATTTTCTGATTTCTTGTGAAAAACTGAATAGAAAATGATCAATAAAAAAATTTGATTAAATCCATAATTACCGAGTAATTAGCAATTAAAGATTAACCAATCAAATAAATGCGTTAGATAGCCGACAGTCCATGTGCCATCGCTAAGAGTGTGTGAGAATACAAGTTCAGAACGTTTAATTTCCCCTCCGTTTATTTTTGTAGGAGGCTTTGACTCTTTGGTGCAACTTCACACTTAAACGAGTTTCGAAAATTGAAAAGTAACTTTTTCGTAGCAACCAAATTAGAAAACATTGCTCAACGAGTTAATTCACGGAATTTATGGAATTCACCAGTAAAAAACATTTTCGGTACAGGTAAAAAAAAAATACCGGTACCGACAATTTTTTTTACCGGTTTTTGAACTGTACATGAAATTCAAGGAATTCAAGGAGCTCACGAAATTCAAGAAATTCATGGAATTTATGGAATTGACGGAGTTGATGAAATTCACGGAATTCACGGAATTGACGGAATTCTAAGAATTCTCGGAATTCACGAAACTCAAATAATTCGTGGAACTCACACTGTCGGTACCCGTAACAAAATTGTCGGTACTAGTAAAAAGAAATTAACGGTATCTGCATTCATGTAATTCACAGAATTCACGGAATTCAGGGAATTAACGAAATTCAAGCAATTCACGAAATTCATCCCTTCCAACAGCATGTGGCGGCTGGATGGCACCCCTGTAACTGGTCGCAGAAATAATGTTGGTCAAACCCCTACCCCTTCCCAACACTTCATGGGGGCGGGAAGGCAACCCTGTGTCTGGTCACAGAAATAATGTTGGTCAAAGCTCGATCCCTGCATCTTTCTGATTCGTCTTCTGGGATTAATCACAAAAATAAGTTCAGTTTTACCACGAACCTTTTCTAATTGTTTTTAGTCTGCGACATCGACTAGCAAGATGGTACCAGCTTTGCATACACAACCTTTTAAATACTATAAATTCTTCTGAATTCTCCGAATTTTGATACAATCATTGCAGTGTTTCTAATTCTTTCATAATTAGTCTAGTTACACCCAGAAAAAAGTTTATTTGAATCAAAGAAATTCTAGTATTGATATACGGTCAAAGAAACATTTGTTTGATTTAAAGAAATTTTTGTGTTAAATTTTTTTATTTGATTTGAAGAAATATTTCGTTAAATTAAACAGATAATTTCTTTAAATTGAAGAAATATTTCTTTGCTTCAAACCAAAGATTTCTTTAAATTAAAGAAATATTTCATTGATTCAAATGAAAAATTTCTTTAAATTAAAGAAATATCATTTTTTATTTTACCTTTATATTTCTTTAAATGGAATAACCGTTTTGGTTAAAACAAAAGAATAGGTTAGTTCAAAAAAAATATATATTTTCTTTAAATTCAATAATGAATTACGAATAAATTGGCACGAATTTTTTTGCTTAAATTATTTTATTGGAACACAGAACACGGTGAAACGTCATCAGTGGAATCTTCGGCTGTAGCAATTAAATTAATTTCGTTTATTGCTTCAATTTCAATAGTATCTGCAGGACCATCCAATCGCGGCTTTTTTGTTTGATGAGATTGGTTCTTCGAGGTCAACCTAAAATTTGAAAATGAAATAAAATTTTTTCATAAAATAAGAAGACATTTAAAGTTTTTCAAAGACTAATAATGAGATCGCAACAAATAACATTAATACGAATATTTAAGAGAAATTAATATCTTTGTAAATATCAATTTGTAGAATCAGATCTATAAAAGTATTAACCGTCATTGACTGTAAAGCATCTTCTATTTCGATGGGAATCGTTTCAAGATTTAATCCTTGATAAAAGGATAACTTTTCTATAAAAAATTTTCGCTTTTCTTCGCACGGGATTATTTTTTCAATCAGCGGATTGGAAACTTCGAGTTGCAAGAAATTTTCATGGTTTATATGTTCACCTAAGGAAAAAAAGTTTATTTTAATATTTTTGGTGTGTAAATAAAACTTATTCTTTCCTAATTTACAATTTTTAACGAAAATTTAAGACAAAAAGAAAAACTATATTGAAATTATGCACATAGGTATGGTTAGGTCATGCAGTATAAAGCGCATAAAATAAAAGTACATACTATACTTACGGTAGAAAGCTGTTATCGTATCTGCTAATCCCCATGAAGCTAGGATGTCACACACTTCCTTATCACACATTTTCTACAGTGACTACAGATTTCAATCAACTTTCCGAGCCGGCTCAACTACGCGTCTTCCCAAAGCCCAAATCGTTGACAACACGTACGTGGATTAAGAAACTCTTTCTTTGATTCAAAGAAATAATTTCTTTATTTCAAATTAATGATTTTAAAGAAATTATTTCTTTCATTTAACTTAGTAATTTTTTTGAGTCAAAAGAATTTTGTTTTAAATCAAAAAACTCATTTAAACAAATAATTTTTTTAAATGGAAGAAACTGCGTGACGTCATTTATTAAAATCAAAGAAATTTTCTTTTAATATAAATATATTTATTTGTTGAATCAAAAAAACGTAGTCAAAAAAATGTTTTCTTTAATTTAATAAGAACTTTTTTCTGGGTGTAGTCGACTGCTAAGCTAGCAGTGAATTAATACGTACTTGTTAATTGATTCCCTTAGAATTCTCACGAATTTTGTAGAATTCTCTTCAAAATGTTTTTTTATTAATTTAAAGAGTTTTTAATACTTTTCAACCTATGAGAATACAGATTAAATTATTCGAAATTTAAAGATTTTTAAATTCTCCAAATTCCTCTGAATTCGCTGAATTCCACTAAATCCATCGCAAATTTCGTAAGTCTTACCCAATAAGTCAAGTTAAGGCGCTTCGTCCGGCTTGATTTTTAGCCCATGTATTCGTTTTGACATGAATCCCGCTAAACGGATGAATTTTTCGATGTAATATTTGAACCACATAATCTGAAGGGCATAGTGCCTAACAAGTCAGTCTCTTTTTTTTGAAAAATCGTCTTGTTTTTGTTTTTTTCTTATTAATCGAAAATCTGCTTTATTTATGCGCCTGTAAACAAGCAATCCGCCACCGGGAAAGTACCCCCGTTGAACCTAAAACAGGCGCTCCGAATTTGAAATGAAATTTATCGTAATTCACCGTGAACTTTTTCGAGGCTGCTTCACCTCAGGGGGGCGGCCGTAACTCATCCGTCCTTTCCATTGTTACGGAGTGACACGATTGGAGCCGCTTGAACTAAACTGATAATTATTAAAATATAATTAAATTGAATGTTAATATGCTGCATTAGGTTCATTACATAATGACGAGACGATTAAAAAAAGATAGAAAAAAATCGGTTAACCCGTTCAATTTCTGTTGGGAGTTTTAGTAATTTTCCATTTTATTGAAGATTACCTTCAATCTTGAGAATATTGACCGATTTTCCTAATCCTTTTTTCTCATTTTTTTCCAAATTATATCATTTTCAAATGTTATCAGCTAATGAAAGTTTCATCGATCCATGTTTTGCGCAATTTTAGATATTGTAACAGTATTCATTTTCGGCGGATGATTTACTTTGGTCTTTATCGAAGGACAAAAGCAGATTCGAGGAGATCAGATAATTACACATCGGAGTAATTAATTAATTACTCAATTGGTGATGAATCAATTCGTTATTGCTTCCTCATAGAGGGAGATTTGTAATTGCCTACATTTTCGAATATACTTTTTTGACATATTTTGATATAATTCGACCCCAGCAGCTCAAAAAGAAAATTTTGAAAAAATGTCCGCGCCACGCGCGCGTGTGTGTGTGTATGTATGTGTGTGATACTTTTTTCTGTTCACCATATCTTGAAAAGTAAAAGAGCTATGATCATGAAATTTTGATAAAGTGTAGCTCGGATTGATATCCAGGTCTGATAGGTACTTTGTACTTTCATCAGAAGATATCTTGAATTATGTTGTTGAAAAATAATTTTTTTTTTTGTTGAAACTCGTTTTTTTTCTTTTAATTAATTTTGTACACTGAAAATGTAATTTCAATTTTTTGTTGAATATTGATACTTTTTCATATTTAGGATAATAATCAAATAAATCAAAATTGAAGTAATCTTGAAATTGAAAATCCGGGAATATAGGAAGACCGTCCGAGATTCTGCATTTTCTGCATCAGAAGTTACAATGTTTGTGAATATATTTCCTTTTATTCTATTTTATTTATGTTTGAAATCTATCAAATTTTTTTAATCTATCCAAATTCTTTGCGAAATCTTTCAAAAATCATTGAAATCTTCTAAATCGTTCGTAAATCTTTGCAAGACCTTGGACATTTTTGGGAAATCTGTGGGAAATTATGGAAAACTTTGTGCAATTTTTTCAATGTATATGAAATTGCTGCGAAAATTTAAAAATGTTTGCGAAATCTTTGAAAATATTAAAAATATTTCTGAAACGTTTCGTAATATTTGTGAAATTTGCGAATTGCTTAATATTACTCAATTTTCTGATAACAGCGCCGCCTTCTTCGCTTCTCGGTGGCAGCTTGGCGGCACACAGTGGGCTGAATCGGGAATTTACTATTACAAATCACCTACAGCCTACAATTTTTAACCGATTTTCAATTTTTTTTTTAGAAGTGATCAGCGCTAGTTGCACAATAGCGTCCATGGATTACATTGTTTAACTTTCGTCATTTTCTATTTGTTGTATAAATAAACAAAGAGAGAAAATGAGACGTGTTTTTAATTATTTTTTATCTTCAAATAAATGACGTCATTAATCAGATTCTCGACGAAAATGAATGTCGCAGAATCCAAAGAATATAAATAATGTACAGGATATCGAATCTCATTGTTATAAACAAATTATCTTTACAAAATGTCAACATATTGTAAATTTTGCTTGCAAAGTATATTTGTAAGTTGAAATTGCTTGATTTTGTTAACAGGATCATGTTTGATCATGAAAATTTGTTTGTACGGCATAATTTGTTTATTTTATAAACAAAACATGTAAACAAATGCATAGCTTACGCGTTTATTGGCAGAAAGTAATCCTTTTTCTTTCTTAGTACTTTCAACTTATATGAGTGGTAATATTCAGTGATTAAGATGCAAATAATATTAATCGATATCATGTGTTTTTCTTATAAACAAACTTTTTGAACAAATGCATCGTTTGACCATTTATCGATAGAAAGTGATCGTTTTTTTTCTACTCGTCTTCAAATTACATAAGTGGTGATATTTAGCGACAAAGAATTATCAATCAATATTATTTCTGTTTTTCTATAAACACATTTTGTAAACGAATGCATAATTTGGTAATTCATAGACAGAGAATAATAGTTTTTTTTTTTCTAATCGTCTTCAAATTACAAAAGTGGTGATGTCTAGTGATAAAGAATTTTCAATCGCTATTATTTGTTTATGTTATAATCAAATGTTATAAACAAATGCACGGTTTGGGCATTTGGAGGCAGAAAGTGATCTTTTTTCTTTCTAATCGTCTTAAAATTACATGAGTTGTGACATTTAGTGACTAAGAATTGTCAAGCCATATTCTTTTTTTATGTCACAAACAAATTTAATGAACAAATGCATACAGGAATAAATTCTTTGAAATAAAATTAATGCAGGTACCATATTTAATTCAATATGAAACACTTGAAATTTCTAATATTTCCAGTGGAAATAAATTGCATTTCCTACCTAAAAAGTCTAATGTTTTAGAAAGCAGTTGAGTTTGAAACCTTAAAGGATAAATTTTCAAGATAAGAAATAATTTTCAAGCAAATATATCAATTTTCTACCAAAAAACTATTTTTCAACCAAACAGGTGCATTTACAACGAAATAGTTCAAAATATGCAGAAAAAGAAGAGAATTTTCAAGAAAATAGTTATATTTTTAACTAAATAATTTAATTTTTAACCTATAAAGAGACATTTTCAAGCAAGTGGTCGAATTTTTAAAGAAGTATAAAAAAGTATAAAAGTTGAAACTATAGTTTAATTCTCAACCCAAAGAGCTGATGAATTCTCAACGAAACATGTAACAGTTGACATTTCAAACAAGAAAGATGTTAATCTTAAATAAGAAATAGTTTAATTCAAACCAAATAGGCGCATTTTCCACAAAGTATTTGATTTATTAAGTGTAAAAGATTAATTTTCAACCAAATAGTTGCATTTTTAACCAAAAAAGAATACATTTCAAGCAAGAACATTAATTTTCTACTAAAAAATACGAACTTTGAACAAGCTTTCAACGAAAAAGGTAAAATAATTTTCAATTTTCATTTGAAATGAAAAAAAATACTTCAATTTTGATTTATTTGATTATCATCCTAAATATGAAAAAGTATCAATATTCAACAAAAAATTGAAATTACATTTTCAGTGTACAAAATTAATTAAAAGAAAAAAAAACGATTTCAACAAAAAAAAAATTATTCCTCAACAACATAATTCAAGATATCTTCTGATGAAAGTACAAAGTACCTATCAGACCTGGATATCAATCCGAGCTACACTTTATCAAAATTTCATGATCATAGCTCTTTTACTTTTCAATATATGGTGAACAGAAAAAAGTATCACACACATACATACACACACACACACGCGCGTGGCGCGGACATTTTTTAAAAACTTTCTTTTTGAGCTGCTGGGGTCGAATTATATCAAAATATGTCAAAAAAGTATATTCGAAAATGTAGGTAATTACAAATCTCCCTCTATGAGGAAGCAATAACGAATTGATTTATCACCAATTGAGTAATTAATTAATTACTCCGATGTGTAATTATCTGATCTCCTCGAATCTGCTTTTGGCCTTCGATAAAGACCAATGTAAATCATCCGCCGACAATGAATACTGTTACAATATCTAAAAATGCGCAAAAAATGTATTGATGAAACTTTCATTAGCTGATAACATTTGAAAATGATATAATTTGGAAAAAAATGAGAAAAAAGGATTAGGAAAATCGGTCAATATTCTCAAGATTGAAGGTTTTATTATTATTATACCATTAAGCCATTTCCCTTTCGGGGTAGGCGTGACTTGCTCGGTTGGAGAATAGTAGTGTGTATATGGGTATATAGGTATAGTGTAGGTAGGAATATAGGTATGAGGTGGATAGGTATATAAGTGTTAGGTATATATATTTTAGATTGATCTGGAATTCTCGTGTTATTTATTTAAATGACACGTTTACTCCGCAACACTGCTCCGACCCAGGTTGCTGATCAATCTCTCTAGCGATCACCCCAAGTGAAGAGCCTCACAGAATTGTTATGTATGGTTCTCCACTTGGGCCCATTAGTATCCAAGATCTTTGTTTCAGGCGTCATTCATTCTACTGTCACTCTGTTTACAAACTATTTGTCGCCACACTTTTCTGTCCTGGCATACTACTCTAGCTTCCTTCACGTCCATGCATTTTTTCATGCAAGCTCTTGTGTTCCTATGGCTTCTTATGTCTCTACGGATTAATGTCTCATTTACAGATTCTAACCATTCTTTTGGCGGTCTACCTGTGGGCATTCTGCCATTTACTTTACCTTTATACACTTGTTTGGTCAGTCGTTCATCTTTCATTCTTTCAAGATGTCCGAACCATCTTAACTGATTTCTTTCCCATGTGTCAACTATTGTCTCTTTTGCACCACATTCTTTGAGGATTGTCTCGTTTCGGACTTTGTCCATTAGTGTTTTCCCGCATATTATGCGCAGAGGTTTCATGCCGATCGCGTTAATTTTACTCCTGTCCTTTTCTTGACAGGTCCATGTCTCGCTACCGTATAGTACAGTCGGTACGAATATAGAATTGTGTATGGCCATTTTAGCTTTTTTTGATATGTTTTTATTTGTTAGGATGGACCCTGCTCTACCGATAACCTGTTTACCCTTATTTATGCGCCTATCTAACTCCCCATCTATTTTTCCGTCGCTAGTGAATAGACTACCTAGATATACGTACTTGTCAACTTGTTCTAATCTCTCATCATTTAGGACAATGTTGCACATTGTTTTCTCACTCTTTCCCTCAAACACCATGATTTTTGTTTTATTTACGTTAATTTTGGAGTCCCATGTCCTTCATGCTTGTATGAAGTTTATTCAACATTCTTTGCAAGTCCTCGACTGATTCTGCCATAACACTCTTGTCATCTGCGAAAGCTAACCCACGTACCTTAACTGTTTGGAGATCTACACCTTCTTCGTCGAAGAGTGCAGTTCTTAGACACTTATCCATGAATATGATAAATAGCCACGAGGACATAACGCATCCTTGTTTCACGCCTTGCGTAATATCGAACCAGTCACTCAGTTTCCCGTTTACCCTTACGCTCGCTTTACTACCTGTATATATTGTTTTTATTTCTTGCAGGAGCCCTCCATTTACTCCGTATTCTTTAAGAACTTCCCAAAGTTTACTTCTATTTACCGTGTCAAATGCTTTTTCTAGGTCAATAAATGCACAGAAAACTTTCTTTCCTACTCTCAAGCTTTTTTCTGTGATCTGTCTTAGGCTAAATATCTGATCTGTACATGATCTTCCTGGCATAAATCCACTTTGGACTTCCCATATTTTTTCTTCTGTGATTTCCATTACCCTACGAATAAGTATTTTTGAGTATATTTTACTTACAGTACTTAGTAGGCTGATACCTCTGTAATTACTGCAGTTGTTTTTATCTCCCTTTCTTTTGTATATTGGTACGATAATCGCTTTTTTCCAATCGTCTGGGACTTTCCCCGTCTCGATACATAAATTTATTAATTCGCACAACCTGTGAGGTATGTACTCGCCACCGTATTTGAGCATTTCAGCACTAATACTGTCTATGCCAGCAGCCTTACCGTTTTTTAAGTTCTTAATTATGTCTCGGACCTCAGTGACACAGACTTTTTCAATTGGGTTTTCTAATGCATTATGTTCTATGTCGCAGTTTTGTTGTCCTATATCTTCACCTCCTAATAGTTCTTTAAAAGTGTCTTTTAAAGCGTCTACTATCCCGTCTATATCATATAGCATTTCACCTTTGCTGTTTCTCATGCTAGCAAACTCTGTACTTTTACTTTCCTTCAACTGTTTATATAGTAGTTTCATTATTCCTCCAAAGCCGTTTTGTATTTTGTTCTCTTCTTCTGTTCTGATTTTTTCTTTACTTTCCTTGACTAGTCGTTTCATTTTCCTCTTTTTGTCTTTGTAATCATTTTTGAGTCTATTTCTCTCCTCATCGCTAAGACCTGTCATGTTTAATGTTCTCTTGTGTGCTTTTTTCTTTTCTCGCTGGGCTGCTTGAATTTCATCATTCCACCATGCATCACCAGACTTTCTTCCTACCACTGCCGTACCACACACTTCAATTGCAGTTTTAACAATGATATCCCGTAATAAAGCCCACGCGCCCTCTATATCTTTAATGCTCGTAAGCGCTTCCCAAGTTGCCCTATCTATGCGTTCGCTTAACTTATTTTGAAACTCTATTCGCACTTCCGGTTTCTGTAAATTTTCAATCTTTATTCGAGTTTGTTTCGTTTTTTCTGTTCTCTTTCTTTTCCATCCCCGGCCTAAGTTTATTTTAGAGATTAAAAGATAATGATCAGTATTGCATTCGGATCCCCTCATGACTCTTGTATCTACAACTAGTTCTCTTAGTCTTTCATCCGCAATAACGAAGTCAATTACACTGCGGTTATTTCCTTTACACCAAGTGTACGTGTGGATCATTTTATGTCGAAACCAAGTATTGGTAATAAATAGGCCCTTTTCTAGGCATAAGCTAACTAATTTTTCCCCGTTATAATTTTTTCTTGGATCCCCAAATTTACCTAGTACCCTTTCTGTATCTGTATCCTGACGTTGAACGCCGACCCATCCGTTCATATCTCCTAGCAGAATTATTCTTTCACCTGGATCGCAAGTACTTATTGTGTCATTTAAAGTGTCCCAGAAAGCGTCTTTGACTTCTCGCGGCTCACTGTCAACTGGGGCGTAGCACGCTATGATAAATAACCTTCTGATTCCTACCTTCATTCTAGCCCACAACAATCTGGGAGATACAAAATCATGATCTTTGAGATGCTGTCTTGCTTTTTTATTCATAATTAAACCGATCCCTTGACTACGATTTGATTCACTACCTACTCCTGACCATATTTCAAAACAGCCTTTCAACACCCCATTTTCTATGTTTCTACTTTCGCAACCCTTTTTCTTCGTCTCAGGTACACATAAAATATCTAGTTTCCTTGCATGCATAGTTTCTCGTAGTTCTCTTATTTTAAGGTCATTCACTCCTCTAGCATTCCAGACACCCAGTCTCCATTCATCGCCTGAAATTCGACCTTTACGTTTACCGTGTGTATGCATTTTGTCGATCCAAGTTTCAGTCCATTCCGAGGCTACTTTATTGTTTGTATTATTCATGTTTAGATTGTACACCCAACTAACACCTTTATGCGCGAAATTTGTTTTGCGAGCCGAAATCATGTCCAAGTTAAGTGATTATTCGTCGTACGGTGGATAGTCTATCTGTAACGTCAGTCCCACCAATACTTCTGTTACTGTGTGTGGGGGGGGGGGGGGGTGAGGA
>CAKNYM010041543.1:0-12200 GCA_932195095.1 Andricus curvator
GATCCTGAGCTCGTTGACAGAAGCGCTATACGACACCTTTGCGCTGGAGAGACCTATACATACCTGGGCGTGCCACAGAGCCGCATTCAGGACGCGACATCTATAAAGGATACTCTCCGATGCAGATACAAACGTCTCATCCGGCAGATTTGGTCTTCCGAACTGTCGGCGAGAAACAAAGTATCTGCAACGAACATGCTTGCCGTCCCGGTAGTACTCTATTCATTTGGAGTGGTTCCATGGACGAAGGACGAGCTCAGATCCCTTGATATCGGGACGCGAAAGGTTTTGCACATGAACAAGAGCATGCACCTTAAGTCTTCTGTTCCGCGACTTTACATCTCACGCCGCCTAGGTGGTCGCGGAATACTGAATCTTGAATGTCTTCACAACAGACTCATTCTGGGTACAGCACATATAGTTGCAAATGGACAAGACCCTCTTCTTAAAATGGTCAGGAAACACGAAGAAGTGGGAAAAGGGGCGTTTCTGTACAAAGCAGCGGAGGAGGCTGCTGAAACACTCGGCCTTGACTTCAATATTAGGGGTGAGCAAAATGCATCAAATCTTATCCATCTTGAATACTCACTCCTGAAGGCCCGGATTAAGAAAGCACAGGAGAAAAACTTCCACGAACAGCTCCTCGACAAGAGGATGCACGGCATCTTCCACAGAAATGTGGAAGATCAGTCGATGTCGTATGAGCTAACGTTTGCTTTCCTTAGATCACCCGGATTGAAGTCGGGCACGGAGGGTTTCATTTTGGCGTGTCAAGACGGTGTCGTTTCAGTTTTAGCATACCGACGCTACATTTTAAGCACTAAGAGTGCTTTATTACAACCTCTGCCACTCTTATGGACCTGTCACCACTCTGCCAAACGCTCCTAGGGGAATAGAATCAATTGTCGAACATGAGAGGTGCCGCATATACTGGAACTTCATATTCTCGACAATTGTTTCTGTTGCGCACTCGAGGCCTGACATAGTTCTCCTTGACTTCGAGAAACGAACCATGTTCGTTATCGAATTTTCGGCACCAGCTGAAAAAAACGTCACAGCCAAGGAGAAAGAAAAGAAAGAGAGGTATAAAGACCTTATAAGGGAGTTGCGACGGTTATACCCGGAATATTCTGTTAAGCTAATCGTCTTGATCATCGGCGCTCTTGGAAGTGCCAAGGTTTCACTGGTTAATAGCCTGAAAAGCATCCCTGCGTGTCAAGAAAATGCTGAGACACTTGCGGGGAAAATGCAGAAGGCGGTCGTCCTTGGGTCGCTCCGTGTCCTCAGGGTGCACGAGACTTTTGCCGGACCATCGTATTGAGTTCGTCGCAGACTGTAACCACCTATCTCACGGTCGTGAGACGTGGTTACAGCTGAAATTTTACCGCGATTTCGCTGGGAGCGGGTGCAATTTTTCAGATTAGCACCCGCTCCCGGCGAAATCCTGCGGTTGTCCTTATGACAAACTTTTAACTATATATAATATAAAATAATTATTATAATTATAATAATATTATATCAGAATATTAGAATACTAGAATTCTTGTTGGTAGTAGTAGTAGTAGTAGTAGTAGTAGTAGTAGTAGTAGTAGTATACCATTAAGCAATTTCCCTTTCAGGGTAGGTGTGACACTACCCGATTTGGGTAGTGTTTCTAGGTGGATAGTTTCTTGTAGTAAATAACTACAAGTTGGGCTCACCACACAAATAATCTATAAACAATGCAGATGTGAAATCTGCAAAAAATTTCACTTTTGGGTTAAATAATGTTAAGGCCGACTCCGTCTCTTTCTAAGAGAGATATTCAAAATATCATCTAAGCTTTTTAAATTTTTTAAACATTATTTTAGAGTTTTTCTTTCAATACCTAAGAGACCTACCAGAATTTTAATCAATATTACTAACAATAGATGACATTTTTCAGATGATTTAGCATGGAATTGCTCAATGATTAAAAATAAATTCGACATTTGTTTCACTTTTCAAATTCATTTTTACCATTCTTTAAATTTTACGATAATACTAGTAATTATATTATTATTATTATAATTATTAATTATTATTTTATTAATTTATTATTATTATAATATTAGTATTCATATTAATTTAAAATGAGCGGGGGCTTTTCGACACATGCGCGGTAAAACATGGGAGTGGCAATCGATAGAATCGGAATCGATTCCTGGTATGAATCGACTCTTCGATTCCTGGAATCTAGCAAGCGATCGAGAATCGGAATCGAGAACCGGTTCTCGCCAAAAACTCCTAACCCTACACTGCACGTAGATTTGGAGAGGAGGACTGAGAGAGAGGATGACAGAGAGGGAGAAAGGAGGAGAGAGTGGGGTTAGAGAGGGAGTGAGAAAGAGGGAGAAAGGTGGAGAGAGTGGAGTGAGAGAGGGAGTGAGAGTGAAGGGCGAGAGGGAGGGAGAGAGAACTGAACTGATCGTTTATTTGTTTTGGGCAACGCCCGTAAGAACAAGAACAAATGTACATTGGTACGCATGTTACACTGACACATGCGTCCGTAAAGTTTCTTAAAATAAGAAACTCCATAAAATATTCATAATAATAACTACTTGTTACTTTCTCATCATACTGCATGGATTATAATAATACCTTATAATGGGGCAGAATACGTCAAGTGTTCCCACCTAACATTATATTTTTTTTTATCAGGTTGAAATTTAGCTCAATTATAGTCCTAGTGGACCTATATTAATTAACCAAATCATAGGCCCATTTATCAACCGGTTGTCAATATACAGGAACCTGAAGTTTTCACTTTTTCAGGTGCTTTTTTACCTTCACTTTAGTATAACTTTTTTTAGGATTATCCGATTGGACTTTTATTATATTGTTTTGGAAAGCTGTTTTCATATACTTTAAGACTATCATAACAATTTTTATTTTCATCTTTAAATGTGTTTTTTTTTTTTAAAGAAAAATTAAAATTGATTTTTTGAAGAAAAAAAACGCCACTTGAAATTTTTTTTGTTTTTTAAAAATAGCTTTTTTACACTCTTGAAAGTCATGTAGAAGGAAAAGTGGGCTGGAAATAGTTTCGTAGTCAAATTAAGTTTTTCTTTACACATACATGCAAAACCCTCGTTTGCCCACCATTTACAAACATCGAAAATGGCCGATTCCGCACTGCGCGCGAAAGCAATGAGCAAAATCTCCAACATCGATGACCAAAACGCTTTCACCGGTTAGCAAAATGGTCTCCACGGTTACCAAAACATTTTGGCCACCTGTTGCCATCTAGCGTCGTAAACGGTTACTATAAGAACATCATTTTGGATGAGGTTGGGTTTATTTCGTTTGTGACAATTTGTTTTCGTTCATTTTCTTTCAAGTAATTCGTTGCATGAAGAGATTAAAGAGTTTATTACAAGCTAAGGTGCACACGGCAAAAAAATCATAGAAATGGATTTTATAAATAAAGAAATGGTTGCTACGAGTTATGTTTTCTTTTATTTTCAGGAAAGATAAACATTTGGGAGGCCCGTTTGGCCTCTCGTATTGAAATATACTACTTTAAGCTTGCGGGTACCACGTTATGATTATATAATATACATACACACAAAAAATCTTTTTCAAAAATCACTTTAAAGAGTGTAAAAAAGCTATTTTCAAAAAAGAAAAAAAGAAAACTGGCGTTTTTTCAAAAAATCAATTTTAATTTTGATTTTCAAACAAAAAAAATCAAATTGAAAAAAATTGTTATGATGGTTTTATAGTACATGAAAAGAGCTTTCCAACATACTAGAATAAAAGTCCAATCGGATAATCCTCAAAGAAGTTACACTAACGTGAATGTGAAAAAGCACCTGAAAAAGTGAAAATTTCAGGCCGCTGTATATTGACAACCGGTTGAGAAATGGACCTATGGTTTGGTGAATTATTATAGGTCCACTAGGACTATAATTCAGCCAAGTTACAGCCTGATTAAAAAAAACCAATAATTTCAGGTGGGAGCGCTTGACGTATTCTGCCCCAATATATGATAATAATACATAATACTCCATAATACTTTCTCATAATAAAACCAAACTCAGCATATGCTTTCTTCATACTTATCCTTACTTTAAACTCGCATGCATTCTAGTCAGCACGATAACCGTCCTTCAGTTATTTCTCTCGTCATTATCGACCTAACCTCACCATATTCTATGCTTTCTTTATTAAGCAGATAGTCAAACATTCTTGATTTGAAGCATAAGACTGATTCCGCCTCTACCACCTTCGGCGGCAATGAGTTTCATAACGTCATCTCTGGTTGGTGAACCACCCTATCAGCAATTGCAGCCCTACTCACTAAGTCACTGTACAAGTACTTTGGTTTTTGCGATTTAAGTGCTACATACGTTAACACACCAATGAAATATAGTCGCCTGTTCTTGACAGTAAGCCATCCTAACCTTCTTCTATAAGGAGTTATGTGCTTATCACGCTTGAGATCGAAAATAAACAGGATGCACGAGTTAAGAAGTTTCGTGTTTAGTTCATCAGTTAAATAATTCCAGATAGCACAATAATAATAAAAATGAAGCAGTATAAGCGAGGATACCAACTGAGTTCTAAGTACAATAGTTAAGGCCTTTTTATTAAACTGTAATTGCTTTAGTACGGTATACACTGTTCCACTGATACTGATCACCTGCCTGTTCCACGCAAGAGCACTCGTCA
Organism: Andricus curvator; assembly: GCA_932195095.1. Classification (NCBI taxonomy): domain Eukaryota; kingdom Metazoa; phylum Arthropoda; class Insecta; order Hymenoptera; family Cynipidae; genus Andricus; species Andricus curvator. The sequence goes on from CAKNYM010041543.1 coordinate 4,693, forward strand.
TAATTACTCTCAGGTTTTGAGCTTCATCAACGAAGGGAATAATCAAACCTGTCACCTTGAGAGTTTCAACTTCCAACCAATTGATATACGGAGAACTTCCAATCACTAAAGCGTTAGTCTTCTTGAGATAAATATTAAGTCCGTTAGCCTCCGGCCTGGTAAATATCGCCTTCGCATCTTCATTGACTAAGGAAATTACTTCACTCACTTCATCTGGGGTACACTTAATCTATATTTGGAGGTCAGCAACAAAATGCATATGTCTACAGTGCTTTTGATCACATCTTTTATGTCATTGGTGTAGAGAATGAACAACAGAGGTTCAAGCACAGATCCCTGTGGAACACCTATGCTTATTTGTCCCCAGTGTGATCTTTCCTCACTCAGTCCTATCACAGACTGTCTTCGATTACATCAGAACAGTAACCGAAAAGCCCAGGTCCTTCAATTTTTGAAGTTAAAGTGTATGGGGAACCATATCAAAAGCCTTATTGAAGTCAAAAGTACCATAATGGTAACAATTTGCTCATCTGTGCCCCCCTAATATCATATGATACCTTTACAAGTAAAGTCTGTGTGTTAAAACCCCGCATGTAATCTTACTGATAGGGATCCAGTATATTCTTAGATTAAATATAGTCAAACATTTGTTTACAGACTATTCTCTCTCATGCTTTCGACATACAGCATAATATAGTTACAAGTCTGTAATCATTAGGACCTTGTGGTGGTGCTTTGACTTTATTTATAGGTCTGATAAGAAATTTCTTCCACTCTTGAGGGAAGACCGAAGTCTGAAGCGATAGGTTGAAAAGGGCAAGTATATGTGGAAAAAGTACGGGAAGGGCCCTAGTAATAAAACTGATGGATTGACCACCATGTCCTTTCGCTTCAGTTTTTATATTGCCTAGACTGTTGACAAGCGAGAGAGGAAAAATATCACTTTAGTGAAAGTGGGATTCATCAAAGCCAAAGTCAAGAACCTCTGAGAGTCATTTCGTTATATTATACGAAGGGTTACCACAAATTGTAAGAAAATAAGCATTGATATCATTAACTGAGAATGCTAGTGGCAATTCCTCACATTTTGGTTTAACCAAACCAAGAGCCCTTAGCTCTCTCCACAGACTTCCACTTTCTGTGACCCCCCGTAATTCCTGAGTATTGCTACTATCCCTTGTTTCTTTCTTCAAAGCAGTGGCATTTTCTCAACTCCTTATATTTTTCATACAGAACTGTACACTCCACCCTCCTCCAGGTCCTATAAGCATTATTCCGGTCTTTAATGCAATTTTTTATGTCATTAGTCATCCATGGACATACTTTTTTGTAAGGTGTAATAATTCGTAGGAGGCATGCTCATGCATAGCTGCATTCAGAACATCATTCAGAAACATTTTCTTGTTATCCACTCCGTGGAGAGATGCAAAATCACGCCACTCTGACGATTGAAGTGTTGAAAGAAAGGCATCCTCATTCAAGACAAGCATATCTTGTTACATTCTGTTAGCCTTTAATAAGCATATTTTCCAAATATAGTTTATTGAAATTAATTCTTCATCAACAACATACAAGTCAAGCCATATGTCAGAGGTTGAAGTGATGGTGCCTCGCATTATACGGTACAATAAAGAGATTCAGCGATTCTAAAAGTTCTATGATGTAAAACGAGCCCTGAGAGTTTTTCATTGAATCAAATTTAAAATCTCCCATAATTACTATGTTTTTATAGGCACGACTGAATGTTAAGAAAGAGGATTCAAAGTCCTGCATATACTCACCCTTAGGTCTCTTATAAACTCCGCTTATGCGAGAGAAACGAGAGAGTAGAGAAAAATAGTAGTGAAAAGAAACATCGTTGCTTCGAGAGGAACGAGAGTAAGGAGGGATTAAGAAAGAGTCAGGAAGTATACAGAAGTTGGAGAAATCCTAGAGAGCTTACGATCACTGAGTGTAAACCGCTAGACGAGTCTTCGCTGGTAGTCACGTCACTGGGTAAAGAAATTTATTTAACCAAAAGAAAACGATTACCTATGAACCGATTACATAACTTCAAAACATTATAAGGAATTCATGTGGTTTCATTTGGTTAAAATAGTTTAACCGAAATTCTCGCACACAGAATGGTTCCGATTCTGTAGAACTCTTATCAAGAACATACGTGTGACGTGGAACGAAGAAACCAGCCTTAGGACCGAAAATGAGTTTACGAGAAAAAGCAGATCAAAGTGAAAGGAAGACGAACAGGTAGCGAAGGTGCCCTCGTACTAAACAGTTGAGCGGTCCGTATCTGTGTGAAGTACGGTGATCAAAATTTTGTTGAATTTTTATGAATAACGCCCGGGTTCGACTCCACACTAAAATAAATCCTAATTTTTTTTAAATTATATTCAGAGGTGGCGCAATATTAGCTGAATCGAGTTGAAACTCAACATTTCTCTTCACAATTAGCCATAGAATACGAATAAAATATTACTTTTCAAATATCACCCCCATAAGTCCGTTTTATAGGGTCCCGAACAAACTCCATAAGTGAAAAAATGGGTTTTCCTAGTTTTTGGCGCTAATTATGTTTTTTTCCCCGTTTTTTTTGTGATGCAAATTGTTTATAATACATAAAATACTATTTTATACTGATACTTAGATGTTTAGTAAATTGTTTAAACAATTTATTATTGTTTTTAACAATTTTCTCTTAGAATTGAGATAGAAAGTTGCGGGTTTTTCAGAAATTTTCCACTATTATTATATATATTATAATTGTTAATAATATTCTAGTAGGATAATGTTAGAAAATTGCAGTTTTTTCTGAAATTTCAACTTTTTGTTCACTTTTCACTTGGAGTGAGCTAAATAATTAATTAAAGTTAACAAAATTATTTGTTTAAACAATTTCTTGTTATTGTTAGCAATATTCAATTTGAATAATGGTAGAAAATTCCGGTTTTTTCTGAAATTTACAACTATTTGTCTACTTTTCACATAGGGTGATCATTTTCCTATAGCGTTGACGTTAGTAGATCACTCGACTTTAAATTATGCGAACCATTCAAGCATCCCCTTTTTTAAGTGGAATACTGACTTTGCTGATAAATTTAAAGAAATTATACAGTATCCTCCAAATATGAACTCTGCAATGTTGTCGATAGATGACCTTTCAAACAATTTAATTAATGCAATTAAAGCGACAGCAACAGAACTTAACATGACTGTAAAACCGACTGAAAAACTGAGTCGTTCGAAGCCATGGTTAGATGCACAATGCAGAAAGAGTAAAAAAGAGCTGAAAGAAGTACTTAAGAATTGCGAACAACAACAATTCAATCCTGATGTTGTGTCGATGTACACGAATTGTAAAAAAGTGCATGCAAAATTATTCGATTCCAAGAAGGAAGGTTATAAAAAATTCCTTATTAGATTCTGTCGCGAATGCAATCGACTCTAAACAATTCTGGAAGATAGTAAATAGCTATAATTTCAAACCTTCGTATATAGATGATATCGACTTAAACATATGGGAACAGTACTTGAAATCTCTTTACCCAGTTCGGGATCCAAATTCTTACTTAAAAACGATTAATGATTTTCGAAATCCTTATCTTGATTCACATATAACTCTTGATGAAACTATTTCAAGCTTGAAACACACAAACAATGGTAAGGCCCCTGGTCCGGAAGGTATTAGCTATGACTTTTTAAAAAAATTTGCCTGGAAATCTGATCCTCTACTTAAACTCGTTATTTAATAAAATAATTTATGAAGAAAAGGTCCCAATAACGTGGTCTCAAACATTTTGTTGTGCATACTTAAATAATACAACACGTGTGTAGTATTTTTGCAAGAATGCCTGATCAGTCTGAATAGTGCTGCCAACTACATATGGTTTTAATACACACTTGAACTTTTTGATGTGTGAGTCAGTGACTCAGTGTATACTCTTGAATGTCGTATAGCAAGTGTCGCGTTTACTACTCTCTGTATTTTTCAATTTAATTGTATCTTACATGTTTATTTGTGTAATAAACATAGTTAAAACTAACAGGTTATGAGCCTAGAACGCTTACACTGAGCTAGTGTGGCCGCGAATCGCGAAATTCATGTGATCTGAGACAAAAGGCGAAACGAAGGTCGCATCGTGCAACGTCGTTGTCAAGTGAAGTGTGAAAAAGCGATAACGCAGCATGGCAACAGGATTCTCGGTTCAAATGGATACACTAGGAAAAGAGAACTACGACACATGGAGACTTCAGATGGAAGCTGTCCTAACTAAAAATGATCATTGGGATTATGTGAGTGGAACGAAGCTCAGACCCGAAGAAACAGATGCAAATGCAGCTGCAGTAGCGGCCTGGGATCAAAGCGATCGTAAAGCGAAAGCTGACATAATTCTCGCCATGAACCCTTCCGAGCTGTGTCATATAAAGAACTGCGGTACATCTAATCAGGTATGGTAAAAATTTGAATTAGTGTACCAATCAAAGGGCCCGGCTAGAAAAGAAACATTTTTGAAAAATTTCCTATTTACAAAAATGGAATAAAACTCCAGTATGTCGGAGCACCTGAACACTTTCTTTAACACAGTTGATAAACTCGGAGAAATTGATATTCAAATCTCAGAAGATCTTTTAACGATTTTACTGTTGTACAGTGTTCCGAATAGCTACGATAATTTTCGTTGCGCAATAGAAGCTCGAGACGAGCTGCCAGCACCTGAATCTTTAAAAATTAAATTACTCGAGGAGTACAGTGGTCGAAAAGGGAAGGAAACCGAGCAGGATTCGCAAGGTGCTTTCTATACAAAACTTCAAAAAGTTCGAAGCAATCCAAACAAAGAAGGAAGCAACGAAAATCAAAACAATTCTAGGCCCAGGCAAGAAAATGATTCAAAATCGAAGACGAAAGGTTTCAAGTGCAATTTTTGTAAGAAGCCTGGACACAAGGCTTCGGAATGCAGAAAGAAAGCAGCAGAAAACAAAAAGAAAGCAGCAAGCAAAGTACATCAAAAGTCGAGGAAGTTTCCATGGCTCTCATCGAAGAAACTAAAATAGAAGAAAAAGCTTCGGTGATAAGTGCACTCACTGCTGAACTGTTCAAAGTGAACTATGGTGCATAGATAGTGGTGACCCTTCGCATATGTGTTGCGAAGAGACTTATTTTTCAGATTTGACACCAGTCAAAAATCAAAAGGTCAGACTAGTCGTTGATAAAACTACTAACATTGTAGGAAAAGGCACTGTTCATTTTAACTTGTCTGACGGATGTCAAAGCATAAAAATAAGGCTAGAAAACACACTTCTTGTACCCAAACTTAAAACGAATTTATTTTCAGTTTCGAAAGCTGCTACAAATGGCCGCAGTATTCTATTTCCAGAAACCGGTGCTGAAGTTTTGAACAAAAACAAAGACGTCGTTTTTACAGCCGAGAAGAAAGGCGATTTATACTTCTTTGAAATAGCTGAGAGACCAAAATTGGAAATAGTATCCACAGCTGAGGCAGAAAACGTACTAAGCGAACTGGACAAACTGCACCAAAGGTATGGACACCTCAATGAATGTGATCTACGAAGACTGGTTTCCAAAAACATGGTCATAGGGGTGTTCAAAAAAAAAGAAAATCCGAACCTCAACTTGCATCTTCGATTTTTTTGTTCCTTTTGGATTAAAAATATACCTCCTGGAAGGAGAAATAAATTGGATAATATTTAGAGGTCGCTCATCGTAAATTTGTCTGTTTTCAACAGAAAAATCAATTTTTCTCAAAAACGGTAAATCATAACGCAAAATTGTAAAGAATACAAAAGATGCGTCTCATTAAAATGAGTACTTTTTGTACATAAGTTTTATTGGAATTATACATAGTTAATGGGATATATGAAGAAAATGGTTATAAAGAAGCGTTAATCATATATCCACGTACTAAGAGGTCTTTAATACACATTTAAATTATTTTTAGGTCACAACATCGAAAGTTGAAAAGGATAAGATATAAATGTTGTAAAAGATCATAGAAAGAGTTGCCTTCAAATTGTGAGATGTTTAAAATAAAAAAATATGCAAAATCACTATTTTTGAAAAATTTGTTCATGTTAATGGTTTTCAAGGACATAAACATAATTTAAATGTGTATTAACCCTCCGTTCACAGACTTCTTTTACCCACCTTCCGTTTACAGACAGGGTCTTTTAAGCCTGAGTCAGTTTTTGAACTGTTTCTGGCCTTCAAAAAAAAAAAAACTGGAAAAATTCTGGGTTACTTAAAGCATTTACTACATGATTCAATTGTTGTTAATGGTAATTGTTACAAACTTTTTTAATCAAAATCTTTTCCTGTAAACGAGATATTCCAGTTTAAAAAATTGTCTTTGCCTTAAAAGCCTCTGTCTGTAGACGGAGTGTTAAAGACCTCTTAGTACGTGGATAGATGAGTAAAGCTTCTTTATACAAATTTTCTTCATATACCACCTTAACTATGCATAATTTCAAAAAAACTTATGTACAAAAAATACTCATCTTAATGAGCTGCATCTTTTATATTCTCTACAATTTTGCGTTATGATTGACCGTTTTTGGAAAAAATTGATTTTTCGGTTGAAAACAGACAAATTCACGATGAGCGACCTCTAAAAATTATCCAATTTATTTCTCCTTCCAGGAGGATTATTTTGAATCCAAAAGGAACAAAAAAATCGAAGATGCAAGTTGAGGTTCGGATTTCCTTTTTTTTTGAACACCCTGGATTAAAAATCGGAAAAGATGATAAGTTTTCAATGTGCGAAACTTGTATCTTAGGTAAGCAGAGTGCGACACCTTTTCCAAAGAATTCAGAATTAAAGAGTGAAAAACTGCTCGAGTTGGTTCATTCTGACGTTTGTGGTCCTATGAGAGTCAAGTCTCTTGGAGGAGCAGTATATTTTGCAACATTCATTGACGACAAGTAAAACCGGGTTGAGGTCCATTTTCTAAAAACAAAAGATGAGGTAAAAACAGTCTTTAACAAATTCAAGGCACTTGCTGAAACTCGTACTGAACAAAGAATAAAAACTTTGCGTACAGACAACGGCCTTGAGTATTGTGGTACTGATTTTACAGCTAGCCTAGAACGAGACGGCATCAAACGAGAGCGAACAGTCGCCTATACGCCACAGCAAAATGGCAAGGCTGAGCGAATGAATCGCACGCTCGTTGAGATGGCTAGGTGTATGCTGTTGGAGTCTAATCTACCAGAAACTTTTTGGGCAGAAGCAGTAGCCACTGCAGCCTATCTTCGAAATCGATGTCCCACGAAGACTTTGGTGAATCAAACACCCTTCGAAATCTGGTGTGGCAGAAAAACCAGGTGTTTTCCATTTGAAAACTTTCGGCTGCAAAGCTTTTGCACTCAACAAGAAGCCTGAAAAAGGCAAGTTCGAGCAAAGATCAGCACCTTGCACCTTCATTGGATACTCCACTGTGTGCAAAGCCTATCGTCTTTGGAATCCAGAAATCAAAAAGATAATAGTCAGCCGAGA
>CAKNYM010041545.1:0-17566 GCA_932195095.1 Andricus curvator
GATAAGGTTGCTAATAGGATGTACATAATTTACTATTTATATATTACCCAGATACTTATCAAAAATAAGTTGTTATGCCCTCGTTGCCTATAAACAAAGGTATTCTGAGGAAGATGCCATATACGCAAGATGTGAGCATAATTTTTTCTTATGTGCCAATGAGTACTTTGTTATAATCTTATGCTGGATATTCTATCTAAACAATTTTTTTACTTATGTCTTTTATTTTCAGATCACATTGGATATCTTATTTTTGTATTCATTTCTGAATAATTGATCATGATTTTTGGAACGTTTTCTTATATTTTGTGTTTCTCTCAATTCTGTAAGAAAAATTTTTGATAACATGTGCATTTTATGATTTTTGGGTTAATCTCGAGAGGACCGCTTGAAAACTATGTCACTTGTCCGAAAAGCTATAAAAATAAAAAGGGTCTTTTCTTCTTTTCTCTCTCTCTCTCTCTCTCTTAAAAATGGGAGGAAACGATCTCTAAAATCTTTTTATGCTTTGAGAGATTTCGAGTTGAAAAATAAATTTAGTTTGCCTCGGTTCTTTGAATCTTCACCACGTAATTTTTGTTAGCGATATTTTCATTTAAAATAGTTGTTCCTTTTCAATATAAATTTAAAACAAAAAGTTCCGCAATTTTTCGTGACTGTACACTTTCAAAAAATTTTGTTTTTTATCAGTGTCGGGGGTAAATAATAATATTCAGGTCATAATAACCATCTGTCTTCTTTTTAATTTAAAATATTTCTTTGAATTTTAAATTCTTTTCTAATCTTATTATGAATAATAATGTTTGCATACCTTTGTCAATTTTTCACTAATGAATGCAAAATTTTGATTAATCATTCCTTTTTTAAAGAAAAGTGATTAGTGTTGTGTTTTTTGAATATGTGTATGTGAGTGTATATATATATATATATATATATATATATTATTTTTATCGGCAGGTATTATGTTTCTGATTTTTCCAAATGGTATAATAATATATTTTTGTCATACCTTGTAGTTTCCTATAAATAATCCCTGATGAGGGAGTTTAAATTGACTCCGAAACATGTTGGTTCCTTGGTAGTATAAAAAAGACGGATAAAAGAAAATGTGAGAGGTTGGTTTTTTTGGTTGACTTTTTCTCCTTTTCTCCCTCTTTTTTCAATTGGTTATTTTTGTCTCTAATGAGCCGAAAAGTGAGGTGGTCTAGAAATTTATTTTTTAATTTTGAATCTTTTTCATGCTCATTTTGCATAAAATTATTCATGATAAAATGGATTTCTGTTCTTTCTTAATTTTAAAATTATTAAATAGAGACACTAAACAAAAGATTCGTTCCAATTTGTAGGGTTTTGTTTATGAATATTTTCTGATTTCTTTTAATTGAGTCTGAATAATTTTAACTCAATTGCTTGAAAGAAACCTTTTTATTAAAAAATTTGTTTGTAATAAGTTTGCACTAAATATAGCAATTTTAGAAATATATAGGAAATATTTTTGGATTATTTCTTTTTCCTATTTGTGAAATTGTAATAATCTAAATGAATTGGATTGAATCACCCAAAAACATTAAATCTGGGCACTAGGATCTTTTTCCATCTTTAATATTCATAATTAAGTTATTTTCAGGTTTTATATATATATATATATGTATATACATATATATAAAAGGATAAATGTTTATATTTATACATGATATATATTTGAAATATTTAAAAAAAATGTCTTCCTGGTACTTATCAAAGATAAGGTTGCTAATAGGATGTACATAATTTACTATTTATATATTACTCAGATACTTATCAAAAATAGGTTGTTATGCCCTCGTTGCCTATAAACAAAGGTATTCTGAGGAAGATGCCATATACACAAGATGTGAGCATAATTTTTTCTTATGTGCCAATCAGTACTTTGTTATAATCTTATGCTGGATATTCTATCTAAAAATTTTTTTTACTTATGTCTTTTATTTTCAGATCACATTGGATATCTTATTTTTGTATTCATTTCTGAACAATTGATAATGATTTTTGGAACGTTTTCTTATATTTTGTGTTTCTCTGAATTCTGTAAGAAAAATTTTTGGTAACATGTGCATTTTATGATTTTTTGGGTTAATCTCGAGAGGACCGCTTGAAAACTATGTCACTTGTCCGTATAATAATATATTTTTGTCATACCTTGTAGTTTCCTATAAATAATCCCTGATGAGGGAGTTTAAATTGACTCCGAAACATGTTGGTTCCTTGGTAGTATAAAAAAGACGGATAAAAGAAAAAGTGAGAGGTTGGTTTTTTTGGTTGACTTTTTCTCCTTTTCTCCCTCTTTTTTCAATTGGTTATTCTTGTCTCTAATGAGCCGAAAAGTGAGGTGGTCTAGAAATTCATTTTTTAATTTTGAATCTTTTTCACGCTCATTTTGCATAAAATTATTCATGATAAAATGGATTTCTGTTCTATCTTAATTTTAAAAGAACTTTGTTTTTTCCGAGTTTCAGTTTTATTTCATTACGCTTATTAAATTTTATTAAAGTAGTCAGGCTATTGGATCGTTCAGATGAAGAATCGTAAAAATTATTATTTTTTGACGGAGAAATATGTCCTCTTTCACATAATGCCTTTTTTAGGGGTCCTTTCCAGGTTAAATTTTGAATTATCGCTGTTTAAAGACTTGTCAAAAAACATGGGATCTTATGGCGACACCTTTCGCGGGCTCCAAAAATGGTTAATTTTGGCTTTAAAACACGTTGAATATTGTTAGGAAAACTGTTTTGGAGACAGAAAATATAATGTGAAATTTGAATTACTGCTCATTTGAACTTGCTTCCAGGGTATTTGAGCTTAATTTTAGCAAAACATACCGAGGTAAAATATGACGATAACGGTGTGGCGTTGACTAAGGTTGGCAGTACAGCTTCTGTGAGGTTCTTCTGGAATCGGGAAGCGCGCGAAATTTTAACTAATGATTTTGTTGCCGGTTTATTGCAGGTTATGTTTACTTTCTCGACATGTGGTTACGCTGCCAACTGCTGAGCGTGATTCTATTATTATTTTAAAATCATTTTATTTATTTTAATCAGCATACAAATTTAATACTCAATTCATTGATTGATAAGCTGGCCAAATTTTGGATTAAATTCCAAATTTCAGAAAAAAATAATGGACATAGCTTTGACTAGCTTTTCCAGTAGCCGGACTACTTTAAGTGTTTTTCGTCGGAAATCGGTGAGATTTTTTGGAGATTTAATAAACTTCTTAAACTTGTTTTATTTCAGGCAGACGGAAATTACGTGCAACGCTTCCTGAAGAAACAGTTGGAAAAGTTTCGAGAAAATGATGATACACAAGAGCTTGCGAAGAACGAAACAGTCGAAAATGAAGAAAATTACACAGAACTTGCAAGCTTGCATGGAAGCCTGAAGGTTGAGAGAAGTCCATTGGGATCAATTCAAAATAAAGAGAATGTTGCGAAGACTGAGGAGTGCGATAAGTGCAAAATGTTTGGAGTAACAGTTGCATTTCTGCGCGACAGAAATATGTCTTTGACGCAAGAATTAAGAGATCTGAAACAAAAATTTGAAGGATCCGGAAAAGTGCACTCTCACATAAGTAAAAAAATCGCATTTGGACGTTAGGGAAACGCAGAAAGAGTTGGAAGGGACCGAATTTCAGTATGAGTTCGACATGATTTGGAGCGAACTGCAGAAAGGTTCAGAGGCGAGCAACACGCAGGACAATTTCCAAGAGGTTTCATTTAATTTCTTATTAAAAACTAAGATTTAAAAATATCAGATTTGCAAACATTTTCTTAGTACCTGGCATTCGCCAGGTACTAAGCTTTATTGAAATGCCGTTGAATCGTGAGATTTAAAAGAAAGGTTTCAAGGAGGAATTTGTATTCGCCAGTTACTAAGTTCATTGACCTACCGTTCAATCGCGAGATTTAAAAAAAAGGTTTACCTTTTAGCTGCTTAATGCTAAGATTTAAAAGTATTTTATTTACAAGAAGCTTTATTGTATTAGATCCTTGATTCTATAAACTGTTACTTCGTTTTACTGCCAAACGTGAATGAATTGGTGTCGGAATTTGTATTTGCCCGTTACTAAGTTTATTGAACTACCGTTCAATAGCGAGATTTAAAAAAAGATTTATCTGTTAGCTACTAAATACTAAGATTAAAAAGTATTATATTTTTAAGAAGCTTGATTATATTAGATCCTCGATTCCAGAAACTGTTACTTAGTTTTACTGCCAAACGTCAATGATTTGGCGTCGGAATTTGTATTCGCCAGTTACTAAGTTTATTGAACAACCCTACAATCGCGAGATTTTGAAAAGATTGATCTGTTAGCTACTAAATACTAAGATTAAAAAGTATTATATTTTCAAGAAGCTTTATTATATTAGATTCTCGATTGTAGAAATTGTTACATCGTTTTACGGTCAAAGGTCAATTAATTGCCGTCGGAATTTATATTCGCCAGTTATTAAGCTTTATTGAACTGCCGTTCAGTCGCGAGATTTAAATTTTTTTTATCTATTAGCTATTAAATACTAAGATTTAAAAGTATGTTTTTAAGAAACTTTATCATATCAGATACTAAGTCCTTATCAAGAGAATACTCAGGGAAGTGTTTTCTTCGAATAAAAGGAACATTACTTTCAAGGAAGAAACGCAAATTAATCGTTTTAATGTATACAAAGTCCAGGAGCTTAATAAATCACTTTATTTTGTTTCGTCTTTGAAAGTAGTGGTTCCTCGATTCTAGAAAATGTTACTGTTACATACCGAAATTTAAAAATTTTGATGTAACGCCCAGCTAGGCGCAGCCTACTTTACCCGACATATTTCAGTCTAACACCTTCAATTACAAGCCAGAGCATTACCGATTCTCTTTGTGTTTAGATCTTACTATGGTAACTATGCTACGGTCGGTAAGATAGAAACCACAAGATACTTAAAGTGTTACCATGGAAGGATAAGAGCTCACAGAATGTCGATAAATTAACCACGCTCGATTACTGAGATTGTAATTGAAGACTTGACCGCTATAAGATAATCATAATTTATTTCTATTACCATACGAATTTATTTATACTCCCAATAGTTAAAGCAACAATAATAACAAAGTCAAATCCAAAAACATGGAGTATGAATACACTCGTGTGTGTGAATTAAATAATAACTTCAGCAATACAAATATATGTATCGTAATTTCATAAGTGTATGACCCACTCAGTGGAAGAACCTGTATATGGCCAGACAAGGCAGTACCCAAAAGTGTCTGACTACATACATGGAAATAAGGATAAGTAGTATACAGAATAACTGTGCATAAGAGGGCAAGAGATGAAACGCGCATCGAGACTTTTAGCGAAGCGGATGCATTAGTCATCTGAGGCACTCACCGCGAGGTATCAATATCATTGGTTACCCGATTCCAGTAAAGGAACGTGTCATGTCAGAAAGTTAAAAGAACGTGTCATGTCAGAAAGTTACAGGAACGTGACATGTCAGAAATTGTAAATCCTATCTTTAGTATGGGGCCGCGGAACTATATAAACCCCAGAGCCATCCCTGTAAATTGTCTTACGTTCCCGGCAGTCATACTGACAACTTCGATACACGAATCGCGTACTTCAAGTCTTCGAGAACTAAGTAACGAATCCTCCGATTATAGAGACGCAAGCGACAAACTACTACTCTCTTTTGCCCTTCTATGAGTAATAAGGTACATGTAAGTCTAAGTTTATGTAACTGTCAATCTAACCCATTATCTTTATAATAAATCGTTTACTATCGTAACTATCCTTTCTTTATTTTGAGCACTGTTTTAATGCAGTTCGCATAGAGCTGACAAGAGACAAACGTACCCACACATAAATAATTGGTCAGGTCTTACCAGCCTGACATAATCAGCTCACTAGCCTCCCTTTGTCATTTTGTTCATTTGTCACTTCCGATTAAATCCAATGCTCTAATCAAAATTTAAACTCAGTCTTTCTTTTGAATAAAACTCGAAATTTAACTTCAGTGTATTATTAAGATAGCCGTTTTCAAAAGTTAGGCGTTGGTATACTTCGCTTGCTCGCAAGCCCTGCCATCGTTAATAAACCTACGTAACACCCTGAATTAGCCTTCTATGCATTCTTTGTAGCAAGATTGTACAAGTGAAGGGTCTTAAACAACGAATAATTCCAAATAATTATTCAACAGCCCGCAAATTTGAAATTCTACTCAAAATTTACACTTTTGGCTTTAAACACCAAATTTCTTCAAAAATTACTCAAAATCAGTCGATTCAAAAGCAAAAGGGTATAAATTAATTAACTCAGGAACTTCAAACCCTTTTTATAGTTTTACATCCTTTATTCGATTTGAAATAAACTGAAAGTGCAAATCAAAGAAAACTTCAAACCAGGGTTTGAAACCACGGTTCCCAAAAGGCAAGCTACAATACTTAACCTCATTAAGTTGCCTTTTTTCTTATCCATTGTAAGAATCTTTCTTTTACGTAAATGGAACTCCTACAATAGATTCACTCATTACAGATTCAGTCAATTTTAACAACTAAAAGTTAAAATTATAACTTCATTCCTGCAAACAGAAGTTCTAGCTACAACATATTTCAAAATTTTATTTTAAAATCAGTGCTTTAACCAATCACACGCGATTCTGAAATCATAATTCACATCAGTGATTTATCCAGTCTGTGACAACTCAAGTTGTCGTTGCAGAGCTAGATGCAACCATAGACATCGAATCTATTCATTCGAAATGTTTCTCCTCGTTCTTAAACGAAGAGTAAGTATCTAAACTTTACTGCCTTTTCTACTGAACCACGAGAGCGGTCGCTCGCCAGTGATAGGTACGCGTTACGATCAGACCGTTTACTTACACTGCAGCAACGCTTTCAAGCACTCGCGGTTAATAGAATTTGCAGTATTTGATTAAAGTAATCCATGAAGGCCAATCATGTATTGAAAGGAATTGATACACGTCTACGATTAAAAACATTCCTCGAGCAATCGCGAAGACAAATTCATCCAAGCTCTTTTACTCGTTCTTTGGCTAAGCGCAAATGTCTAAACTTCACAGCTTTTTCTACTGAACGATAGATTCAATAATTAACGTACGATTATAGTCAGACAATCCACTTGTATTGTAACGAATATCTGAGTGAACGCAATTGTAACATCACACAACATTCCCAGGATTGTTTCAGGAACTGAATATTTTCACATTTTCTGAGCTATCTCCTCTCATTTTGAAAGAATTTGTATCATCAAATCATCGCAATTTTTACAAAATTCCTAACGATAGCGATCAAACCCACTTCGCGGGCGATATTAATCGCACTCTTAGTGAAGCCATGATGACTTCAATGGCTGAGTGTTTTGCAGTATAACAAGGGGTAGTGAATATCCCTAGTTACGACGGTAAGAACATGCCCGTCAGAGATTTCATCTAAGATATCATGAACGGTGAATCGTCGGTACCAGTTAATTGCGAAAAACAATATCTTAAAGCCGTTTTGGACCGGTTGAAAGGCACGGCCCGAGACAGTATACACGGAAAAAGTTTGAGTACAATCAAGGATTTAGTCAAGCATTTGAAACAACGTTTTGCCCCACGTAAAACCTATTCTTGGTACTTTCACGAAATCTCAACTATTAGAATGAGGCGAGAAGAAAACGTGAGTGAATTTTTTGATCGTGTGGTTCTTTTAAGATCCGGGGCTCAAGCCGCCCTCGAAGATAAGTATCCCAATTTAGAACAACTCTTAGCTCCTTTGAACGATTGCGCTCTTGAAGCATTCAAGAGAGGTTTGCCAGATAGCATTTCAGGATTAGTGGAAGCACGCAACCCTTCTAATTTGGATAATGCTTTAAAAGTCGCACTAGAGTACGAAGCGAGACAACAGATGAATCCTAATTACACAAACTACTATCATGAACCGAGGTATCATTCAGGATCAAGGGACCGTAGCCTCAGTCCGCATGTCCGTTTCGCGACAGCCCCTGATTCGTATAGAGATTGGCACCAGAAACCATATCATTTCGGAATAATAAAACGTCCCTATTCGCCGGGAAATTCAAGTTATGCTAGTGAAAGCAAGCCCCAATTTTCAGGAAATTATAGTCCTACCAGACAAGATAACTACACGCAGCGCAATCTGCATCATACATATCCAGATAATTCCACACAAAATAATGGAAACTCAAATTCCAATTATTCTAGGGGAGCAAGATATACTCCGCCCCGTGCGCATTCACCTAACCCAATTACCAACGAGACTTTAAACTACAACGCCGCTCGCCGCACAGACGCAGCGACGGGTGAGTCGAAAGGCGAGCGTCAGACGAGCGTACGAATTATAATGATACAAAAAGAATTTTCTATACCAAACTCAGCCGAGAATCCCCAGTTGTGAAATTTTCATCCTCAAATTTCATAAAGAAAGCAGCATCATTTTTAATCGATACAGGAGCAGACATTAATCCTTAATATAAAATCTCTAAACGATATTGTCGTTTTCGATTCTGACGATTTTCGAGAGTAACACGGTGGTAACGTTTGCTTGCTGTAGGCCGCTCATATTCAACAGTAGTGTGTGTCTGTGTGTGGTGCTGCATTTGAAATCAGTGATGCTAACTGAGTCGCCTTTATATGCGCATGTTTGAATTGTAATATAGTTGATTGGCTGTAGTACGCGCCCGTATTTGAATTCCCAATGAGGACGCGAACTAGAACCAATAAGCGCCATTCTATCGAAGCATGCGCATGTCAAGGTGGTCTTTTCGGGATCACTTAGTTCGAGTTCCATAATAATACGTCACGTGTTTTTTCGTATTTGGTAATGCGCGGCTCAGTGTTGCCAACCGTTGCACGGTAAAGTCTGTAAAAGAAGTAATGAACCATAACCTCAATTGTGATGGTAGTCTGTTTTTAAACTGTTTACGCAAACAAGAAATTTTCAAATTAATCATTTTTACGCTCTGTAACAGTGATTTCTATCATGATTTAATTATATTTATCATATTAAATATCATTTATGAAACTCGTGTACGTTTCAGTTCTACTTTCCCTATAGGATTGAAATCTCCATTTCCTTATAGTGACACATTCGAATAATCAGAGATCTGTGTATGTTTACAGATCAAAAATTTTATAATTTAAGAAGATGTTCAAATTAAGAATTTTTAAGCTCTCAATGAGCACTGCTATTAAAAAAAAAACACCGATACTTTAAGAAACTGATTTTGATAATTTGAAGGGATTTTAAAGAAGTTCAAAGACTATAAGGTAGTTTTTTTTATCCAAAAGGAATTTTCAAGATCTTCAAACAATTGCAAGGAATTTCAAAAGATTTCAAAGAATTTGGAATATTTTGACTTATTATAAAATATTTTAAAGAATTTTTAATTGATTTCACTAACTTAATAGGATTTCAGAGGATTTAAAAAATTTCAATTGATTCTAAAAGATTTAAAATTGATATATTGTGGGAAAATATTTCAAAGAATTTCAGTAGATTCCGAAGAATTTTTTATTTATTTTGATAATTTGAAGGAATTTAAAAAAAAGACTGGGAATATTTTAGGGCATTTGAAAAGAATCCAAAACATTTGAAAGAAATGTCAATAATTTCAATGAATGCCAACAGATTTTAAAGGAATTGAAATATTTTAGGATATTTTAACAGATTTCAAGGAATTTTCAACCGATTTTAGTAATTTAATTGATTCAAAAGGATTTTTTAAGGAATTTTTCAAGATGGGGAATATTTTAGGGTATTTCAAAAGAATCCAAGGTATTTCCAAGAGATTTAAACAATTTGAAGGGATTTCAAAAATATGTAAAGAATTTGGAAACTTTTAGAGGTTTCTTGAAGATTCCAAGGATTTTTCATTTGATTTCAGTACTTTAATTGATTTCAGAGGATTTGCAATATTCTGGAGTAATTTAAAAGATTCCAAGTAATTTTTTGTTTATTTTGATAATTTGAAGGAATTTGAAAAAAAAGACTGGGAATATTTTAGGGCATTTCAAAAGAATCCAAAGCATTTGAAAGAGATGTCAATAATTTCAATGAATGCCAACAGATTTTAAAGGGGTTGAAATATTTTAGGATATTTTAACAGACTCCAAAGCATTTCCAAGAGATTTCAATAATTTTGAGGAATTTAAAAAAATGGTAAAGGATGTGAGAACTTTAAGAGTATTTTAAAAGATGTCAAGACATTTTCGTAAGCTTTAAAAAGTTTCAAGTGATTTTTAAAGATTTAAAGGATTTCAATAATTTGAAAGAGTTTCGAAGGATTGGAAATAATTTATGGTGCTTTTAAAAATTGCAAGGGATTTTGAAGAGTTAAAAAAATTTCAAGGTGTTCTAAAATGTTGTGAAGGATTTTAAATATCTTAGGGTATTTGGAAGATCCTATGAATTTTTGAATTGATTTCAGTAATTTAATGTTACTCATAGGATTTGAATTATTTTATGGTATTTTAGAAGATCTAAAGCATTTTCAAGGGCTTTAAAATGTTTCAATTGATTTCCAAAGGTTTGAAAGGATTTGATAACTTTAACAGTATTTCAAAAGATTCTAAGGAATGTACAATTGGTTTCAGAGGATTTGAAATATTTTAGAGTATTTAAAAAGATTCTAAAGCATTTTCAAGAGATTTGACAAAATTTTCATGGGGTATTGTATCGAAGAGTTTTCTAAAATTTCGAAAATATAGATCGATTTAATAGGACCTATGCCAGGTTTTAGGGTATATCAAAAGATTTCAAGCAATTTCGAATTTATTTCGGTAACCTAATAGGATTTGATATGATTTAAAATATTATAAACTATTTTTAAAGACTTTAATGCACTCGGGCTCAAAACACACTATTGACACTATTTGACACTTTTTTCAAGCGATGACGCTGTTTTGCTACTATTTTGAAAAAAAAGACACTAAAGACACTATTTTCCAATTAAAAACACGAATTTATCAACCACTATAGATTTTTTGAAGAGTAGAAAATTGACAGATTTTCGCAGAAGGAAAAAAAATATATTGTTTGAAAAGTTTTTGTTTAATTTAGTTTTTAATAAGAAAGATACTGTAACGTTTATAAAGGCCTGGAAAGTTCTATCGACAGGATAATTTTCTTCTTATAATAAAAGAATTTAATCATTTTGACGTAAACAACAGATACGATAAAAATGTTCACACAAAAATGTTCATGTAAAAAAAAGTTATACTAAAATACATTTTACTTTTTCATAATAACGTGCATCATTTATGATAAAAATTAAAAAATTAATTTTTCTTGAAAAAAATTCACCACATCTCTCAATGCATAATAAAATATTAGTGGCGAATGGATTACTATAGAGTATAAACAGCAATAATTGCGGAGCAAATAGACAATTTAAAAATTTGTTATCATATTTCTTGAAAACTGAAAGATTGGTAATTACTGCCACTATTCTATGTATCATTCATTTTTTTAAACTTTGTAAAGCTTATATAATAATTAAAATTAATATTATTCGCCGCATTTATCAATTTGAAATTTATATGCTCATATACATGTTAAAACGAATAATTCACAATTTATTTTATAAATAACATTTCTTTTAATTTATAAAATAAAAAATGTATTACGCCAATATAATTTATAAAAAAGTTAAGTGTTGAACAAATTTAAGAGCCGATTATAATAAATTGAATTATAATTATATTCACAATTTTTTCAAGATGATAACGGTGACAGAATTTACCTACAAATAAATTATGAGAAATCCATTACTCCTTTAGCTTCAACATCATCCTGTAGTGCCTTCTAATTATTTTTTACGAATATTTTGTAACATTAATTAAATATAAATAACATAGAAAAAATAAGTATTTGGTTTATTCTTTTTCATAACAAAAATCAGTAGGCGCGCGCCTTGGCGCGCGCACGACTACTAGTATTATAAAAATAACTTCACTCGATGAGGATCTATTAATAACCGAAAATGAAGCCATAGACATAACGGGAATTACATCCATCAGAATCCCCACCATAGGTACCATAAAACTACCTATAGAAAGTGCCATAGTAGTTTTTCACGTAGTCGCGCCGGATTTTCCTATTAATATGGACGGAATTCTGGGAAGAGAATACCTTAGACAAGAAAGAGTGGAAATATCCTTCTGGTATAACACACTGGTAATCCACTCCAACCCTACCACACCTATCCCTTTTATCGACAAAAAGTCAAGACTCGCGCAGGGTCAAATAACGGACTATAAAGGAACAGGAAAAATTAAAATAAAAGCAAGATCGCGTCAAGTCGTGCCCGTAGGAGTTTTAAACCAAGAAGTAAAGGATCTATGCCATAAACACTACCGAAGAAGACTTGGAAGTCGAAATAGATCCACAAGAACTCATCCTTTTTGAATATTATCAACTACCAGGGGATTAATTAGACGAATATTCTATAGTCGAAGATTACTCACCAGAATTGGATCATGTAACAGAAATAATCAGAGAATATCCAGATGTTTTTCATTTAACTGGAGTATCTTTAACACCCACACACATAGTTAACCATAAAATACATACTAGTGACGACATACCCATCAACGTACGTCCATATCGATTTTCCCCCTCTCAAAAGGAAGAAGCAAAAATTGTAATCGAAAGAATGTTAACGGAAGGTGCAACTGGACATTCAAAATCACCCTACAGCTCTCCCATGTTAATAATTCCAAAAAAGATGGATCATACAAGAAAAAAGGAATATCGAGTGGTGATTGATTTCAGACTACTAAATGAAAAGACTATTGGGGACGCTTACCTACTTCCGAATATTACGGAAATATTAGATCACTTGGGTAAAGCTCAATACTTTACGGTTTTCGATTTGGCCAGTGGCTTTCACCAAATTGAATTAAACTCTGCCGATAGACCAAAAACCGCCTTTTCATTTTTAAACGGACATTATGAATGCATTAGAATGCCTATGGGATTGAAAAACTCACCCACGACCTTTTAACGATTAATGGATCAAATGCTTTTGGGACTACAAGGGGTAGAACTATTCGTCTATCTCGACGATATAGTAATCTACGCAGAAACTCTAGAAGAACACGGGAAGAAGGTGAAACGCCTCTTAAAGAGATTAAAAGAAGCAAATCTATCGATTTAGCCCGAGAAAAGCGAATTTCTATTTAAAGAGATCACCTACATAGGTCACATAATCAGCAGCGAAGGTGTGAAACCCGATCCAAATAAAATTGAGGCCGTGCAACATTTTCCCACACCCAAAAATCCGAAGAATATAAAACGATGTTTAGGTCTAGCCGGATATTACAGAAGGTTTATCAAAGATTTTGCTGCAAAGACAAAGCCTTTAACTAACCTTCTAAAAAAGGGAGTTCCCTCTAACTGGGGACCCAAAGAAGACGAGAGTTTTAAAAGTATGAGACAAGCGTTATGCGAAAGCCCTATTCTCCAATATCCGGACTTTCAAAAACCCTTTACCATAACTACTGACGCTTCAGGTTATGCAATTGGTGCTGTATTAAGTCAAGAAAAGGCGGGCATAGATCTACCAATATCATATTTTTCTCATGTATTAAACAGCGCAGAATTCAACTATTCAACCACGGAAAAGGAATGCCTCGCCGTCTTATATGCCGTCCATCACTATCGACCTTACATTTACTATGAGTATCAATTCAAATACAAACCAGGTAAATTAAACACGAACGCCGACGCACTCTCTCGAAATCCCGCTAGAAACTTCTTCGGAAGAGAGTTCGAAAGAAGACAAACAAAAAACAGCCAAACTATTACCAATAAAATCAAGAAAACAAAAGAGGACTCTGAAAAACAAAAGCTACAAGTTCAGGAATATCAAGGGTCATTCCCAAGCCCAAAGGTCGCACCTTGGAGACCGATTATAATGTAAGGCCTGCTAAAAGTGCTAGCGAATGTAGCATAAGCAAAAGATTGCTTGGACGTAGAGTAGAAGAGAGCAGAAATAAACCCCAACCTAATTATCACGAGGACAGCCCAGAATCTGAAGTTATCTCCAACGATTCAGACATGTCTGCACCTCCTATTCTGCAAAAGAAAAGAAGCATGTTGCCTAGCATAGACATGCCCTTGACGGCTTTTCCACCACGAGAACTACCCGGAAACGCTCCACCCAATTCCATGAAGCAATTCTCGGAATTCAATGAAGAAGAAATCGCTCATCAAAGGAAAATAGCGGAAGAATATAAAGACACAGGAGCCATCATAGCAGTGAGTCCTCCACAAAGCGACAGTGAAGATAGTGCTTCGGAAAATGAAGATAAAGGAAAAGAGAAGACCAATTCAAAAGTGAGTAGAGAAGATCTAGCAAATTCATTCTCCCAATTTGATGAATTCCTTGAAACGCATAAGGAATGGGAGAAAACGATCCTGAAATCCTTCAAGCAATAGAAGAACAAGAACCGGACAGTGAAACAGAATTGGAACAAAGAATAAGCTCATTAATAACTCAGGTCCAAAACCAATTAAAAGGAATAGAAATCCCAATGACGAAGAGTAAAAATGGAAGCAACGACACAAAAGTAATGGCCTCACAAAAACTACCCTCAGAGTCAACAGTAAAAGCTGATGTTGAACAACGAGAAAGTGTGACCTTCGCATCCTCAGCTAAGGTATACAGCACCCCAGATACCATGGCTACATTTCGACCATCCACTTGTGGAGTAACTCAAGCTTTGTCCACCCCGTTGTTGCAACCACCCAAAGATTTGGAAAAGTTCTTAACAACAGAAAGAAACTATCATCCCCGAAAAATATAACTAAACAAGGTTCCAGCAACTGAGCCTGCGATAGAGAGAACGGAGGGTGAACACAATTCCACTCTTCTAACCAGTGTGCAACCTGAATTGCCTGACATGTATCAGCAAGTTTTTACCACCAACACACCCCCAGAAATACAAAGTTGTAGAGAAAATTTAACGTATCTGAGAGGAATTTCGTTCATTTTCTTGCCGAGGATTGCGAATTCACAACCCCTATAGGAAAGTTATTAATAGACATCAAAGCCATCGATCCGTCAGAGATTAAAGAAAGGCACTCAAAAATAGGTCAGGTGTTAATAACCCCTCGTGGCAACAATAAAATCTACACGATAATTATAAAATCAAATTACTTCGATCCGATCACTAAAGAAAATTTGAGAATTGGGTTACATAGCCTACATGTAGCCCTAAAAAGAGAAAGCGTGAATTCTTTCAGAATCTCACTTCATGGAGATTTAATCGCAGATCTACTAAAAGGTACTATTTTGGAAATGTTAAAGGAAATATTCGAAAACAGCAATGTTGAAGTTATGATATGTCATGGGAATGTGCAAATTCCACCAGAAGAAAATCGAGCAAGTTACTAACTTCGTGCGAAAATGTGGTGTTTGTCAGGAGCAAAAAATAATTCGAGCCAAAACCCACGAACCCATGATTGTAACAGATACGTCCATAGACACTTTTGATAAAGTATCCCTTGACACAGTAGGACCCTTACCAATATTACCTGATGGAAATCGACACATTCTTACTATGCAGGATAATTTATCAAAATATTGCATCGCCGTGGCCATACCGGACGTCAAAGCCAATACAATAGCACACGCTCTAGCCAAAAATTTAATTTCTCAGTATGGAGCACCACAAGCAATACTAACAGACAAAGGAAGTGCATTTATAGGCACTATTCTAAAAAAAGTTGTCAAAAATATTCGGAATTACCCAAATAACTACTTCAGGATATAGGCCTCAATCAAATGGATTCTTAGAACGAAGCCACGCAGTATTGGTCGACTACATCCGATCATACGCTGACTACTACGACGATTGGGACAAATTACTATCTTTTGCCATGTTCTCTTATGACACTTCAATTCATGAAGCAACCAAATTCACTCCGTTCGAACGAGTATTTGGAAAAATTGCCCGTACTCCTAGCTCATTCCCTTCTGAAGAAAAATTGGAAACATATGGTTCCTATTTGAAAGACTTAATATTACGGCTAACCGAAATAAAAGATATCGCGGCTAGAAACTTAATCAACGCTAAATATCGCTCTAAACTACACTACGACAGAAAACTAAATCCCTTCACCGGAAAAATAAGAGACAAAGTCTATGTTAAAAGAGAAACAAAAACGAATAAGTTAGACAGTAAAAGCCATGGACCTTATGTAATTGTAGAACTGTTGGATAAACACACCACAATCTTAGAAGCCATGGACGGGAAACGTTTTCAAAAATATGTAGACAAATTAAAAATTGCTCACGAGTGACTTTCAATAATATTGAATAATAATACAAACTTCCTTTTTCAGAATGACGGAGTCAATAATAATGACCAAATTACCAGAGGCGCAAGTTTACCCATCAAATATCCAAACTAAAGGTGAAATAGAACAGATAAGGTTTTCCAAAGGACCCCTAGAGGAACTAACTGCCGAATATAATTTGTCTAAACCCAAGTATAGCATACATCGAGAGGAGAGACCCCGGCATAATAAAACATATTTAGTCAAATGCGTCGTGAGAGATATTAAACGTGGGAATCTATTTATCACTGTTAGCGATAAAAAAAACTAAAATTAAATCAGGAGAACACGATGCAGCTAAGAAAATGTTAAAAGAATTGGCAGATGTTTATTTCTTTAGTGAAGAAAGTACTGAGAATCATCTTCATATTATATCTTCATATCATCATATTAATTAAACTCTTCTAATGGGAAGATGGTGTGAATATTGCTACTTAAGGGGACACACAATAAGTAACTGTAATAAAGAGGTTTTAAGGAATAAACGTCTGGCCAAAACTTGGGAAGTTTCTGAAGAAGAGTTTTGGGGATCATTGAACGAGAATTAAAAAAGACTACACACATGCAAACTAAAACATTATAAGTAACTCTGCAAAACTCTTTCGAAGAAATTGTGTAACCTATATAACACATTATTTTATGAAATATTATAGTAACTTATACATATAGAAATTAAATACATATAATAATGTACATTTTAGACTTAAGGATTCTAACTTGACAGTTGTATCGATGTTATGAAAAGAGGAGAAAATAAAAAAAAATAAATCAATCAAGAATAAAAACTAAATAAAAGGAAGAGGATTTGGAGGTTGCCTTCTCACCTCCTCCTTTCATAACAGGAAGATGAATTGGAGGTTGCCTTTTCTTCTTTCCTTTTTCCACTAACAGACCGTCAGCCCGCGGTACTAAAAATTCAATGATCGCCGCGTGTATGCCCTTTGGAGATTTGAGAGTAAGACGCGTGTCAATTACTGTAATGTAGATGGGAAATTTGGACATCAGTCCATTAGCTGGGAAATGTCGGAAAATCTTGTCAAAAAATGTGAAATATTGAAATGATAGCAGCACGTATGCCGAGTTTACTTGAAGAAAGTTAACGAAAAAATAATCCGGCGGAAAAAGATCGGCATACGTGTGGGGTGGTCCATTAGGGGTGAAATAGACCCCTTTTGTTGTACAAAAA
>CAKNYM010041546.1:0-36953 GCA_932195095.1 Andricus curvator
CGCGAAGAGGATTCATGCAGAGGTTACATGACCGTTGGGTCAATATGCACCCGGAATATGCTCATCAAACGCCTCAGTATTTAAGAGATCAGGTATCCTTTTTGCGAAAAAACGGATATGAAGCTCTTTATCAACAAGAAGAAGAGCAACATCCTCCATCGAACATTCCACCCGTTCCAGCAAGACCACCTTTGCAGATAGCCGATAATGCTAACATGAGAAATAGGAGATCTATCCACCAAAAAGTCTTTCTCAGGATGGACAAATTAGCTGAAGCTAATACTGCTCTCCCCGATTTGCTCCCCGAAGATGTTAATCTCTGGAATCTGAACTGCGTTGTTTACGAGAAGGCGGTGTCCTTGCTTAGCGACAGTAGAAGTAACGAAACTTCAGTACGTCTGAGTAAATAAAAAATTCACTCCAAAAGTTAGGGCACTTGCTCGAAACTTGAGGAAAGCAAATCACACGCTGAACAAGTGTAAACTGTTGACCAACAAGCAGCACTGGACGCAAAAAATAAGATCTCTTTCAACAGCGAAACAGCGCCTTGAACGGCGAGTAAAGTGGATTCAGGAAAATTCCACCTTTTCTACTCATCCTTCCCGTCTGTTCAATAAAACGTCACGTGCCGTTAAAAACCCGCCTAGTCGAGAAGAGATTCAAGTCTTCTGGGAACAAGTATATGGAGATATTTATCAGCTAAATGAAGACGCTTCAGATATATCACTCTTTCGTAACTTTTGCCAAAGGCAAAGGTTACAAGGTCCAGAGGAAGAGTGTCCACTAATTACTGCTGAAGAAGTGAAGAAAGTTATCGCTAGAACTAAGAACTTTTCAGCGCCCGGGCCAGATAAAATCAACAACTTTTGGTGGAAGAAGTTTACTTCTACGCACCAACATCTAGCTCGTATATTTACTACTTTCTTAAACGGAGAACAACCAGTCCCGCAGTGGCTAGTGGAAGGACGCACGGTATTGATTCCTAAGACTGGAGATTTGTCAAGTCCAAAGAACTACAGGCCCATAGCTTGTTTAAACACCAGCTACAAGCTATTCACTGGCATCCTCAAAGAGAGGATATTAACATCTATCGAGCCGGTATGGAGTGCAATAGTTGAACAACGTGGATGCAAGAGAGGTCTGGCAGGTTGCAGGGAGAACCTGTTAATAGACAGGTGTATCACCCAGGACTCGATCAGGTATCGACGCAATCTGTCCATGGCTTGGATTGACTACCGTAAGGCATTCGATAACACGAACCATGAGCTACTTATTAAGCTCATTGAATGCATGGAGGTGCATCCAAAAATAGTGAGATGCATAAAAGAGCTTATGCTCTTGTGGCGGACAAGATTTGTCATAACATCTGACAAAAGACAAGTGACTACAAGCTATATCACATATAAGAGGGGAGTCTTCCAAGGAGACTCTCTAAGTCCGATACTTTTCTGCATCTCCCTCTTGCCTCTATCTATTGTGCTCCGAGGCAAAAGCTCTGGATACCTATGTGGCCCGCCGAACAAAAGAGAACATAAGGTCAACCACCTTTTATACATGGACGACCTTAAACTCTTTGCTTCCTCGAAAGAGGACCTTAACATCCTTGTGGAGGCGGTAAATAGGTACTCTAAAGCGATTGGCATGAGCTTCGGACTGGACAAGTGTGCCTGCGTCCACCTACACCAAGGAAGACTAGAAACTACATCATCGGGTCACGATCAGGATGTTCAACTCATCGGCGGAAATACCATTCAACATCTTGGTATTGGAGAAACATATACATATCTTGGAATACCGCAAGCGGAAACCCATGATGTGCTTGCGTTAAAAACGGCCCTTGGAAAAAGGTATCGCCAAATTCTCAGAAAAATTTGGGCTTCCGAATTATCTGGAAAGAATAAGATCCAGGCGACCAATTTGCTGGCCGTTCCTATACTGCTCTACACGTTTGGTGCAGTAAAATGTAACGTCGATGAGTTGAAGCAACTTGACCGAAGCACACGCAAGATTATGACAATCCATCGAAGTCATCATCCTAGATCTTCCGTACCTCGAATATACCTCCCTCGAGATAAAGGGGGTAGAGGCTTGCTGAGCTTAGAGTGTCTTCATCGCAGAACGGTTCTGGCTACAGCCTGCTCAGTTCTAAATAGCACAGATTTTCTTATGCGACTAGTACATCAACATGAAGTCGTCAATGCTGCGGCGTTTCTATATCGTGCCGCAGATAGGGCCGCAGAGGAGCTTGGCCTCCCATTTGATTCCAGCGACACTACACATGGCCTAGCATCACTAACACCTTTGGTGCTCAAAAGTCGTGTACAGGAAGCAGAACATACGCTTCTACTAAGAGAACATGCTGACAAGCCCCTTCATGGTAAATTCTACGGCATTATACGTAGAGAAGAGCTCTCGATGGGTCTGTCCAACATGTTTCTCAAGTCTGCTGGATTAAAATCGGAGACCGAGGGATTTCTTTTTGCCTGTCAAGATGGCGTTATAGACACCTTAGTTTACCGCGAGCGCATAATGAATATACCTGTAGGCGATACCAACTGCCGAGCGTGCAAGCAAGAGCCAGAAACACTTGGACATGTTCTCAGTGGATGCCCAAAATATGCACGATACGGGTACATAGAGAGACACAATGCGGCTCTAAAAGTGTTATATTACCATCTGAGGCACTTCTATGGTGTTGATCTATTGCCCGTCTTACCATACGCCCAGGGGGAACTCGAGTCCGTTGTGGAGAATGATCAGTGTAAGATCTACTGGAATTTCTCATTCTCGACCACTCAACGTATCAGTGCTATGAAGCCTGATATTGTCCTCCAAGATCTGAAGAACAAGATCATTTACGTGATTGAATTCTCGGCACCAGCCGATGGTAATATCACGGCAAAGGAGGAAGAAAAACGGGCGAAATATCAAGCACTTCTTTTCGAGCTGAGCAGGCTGTACCAAGGCTTCAAAGTCCATCTTGTAGTTCTCATAATCGGCTGTCTTGGAGGTATGAAAGCTTCATTTATTAGCCAACTCAACAAGATTCCGGCTTGCCAGCGTCAGGCTCATTCCATCGCGAACCGGATGCAAAAGGCTGTTCTTCTGGGATCACTTCATCTGGTCCGTCAACACTGTTCCTCATAACATTCTACAAAGATTGGTAGCTCTAAAAAAGTATCCAGAGGTGAAACTTCATCTCCAACTGTCCCGTCTGCCGCGTAAGATCATCCGCGGCTAGAGACCTGACTCCAAGGAACAGTGTTGCCCGATGTTTTCTCGCGTAAATTTCCCGCTCTTGCTTACCTTCTAGGACAGAAGGAGCAGAAGCGGATGACGTACACGTTCCAGTTGCGTCGGGATTGGTTGCTTTTAAAGAACCATGATCGTAGCTTCCGGAGCCTACAACTTCTCATAATATATATAAATTGTTCTGAAATTTTTGGAAATGGTTCAGAATTTACATATACATAAGGGCTCGTCTCTCTGGTCAATTTGTGGTTTTATTTAATTAATGCAATTTTATTTTTCTATTTTAGCCAGTAAATTAAAGCTATGTTCTTAGGTACATTCCCAGTTTAAAAGCCGCTGCAAAGTAGTTCTTCCTCATTATAATGAACAGTACTTACAATGTTGCTATATTCCCAAAATTAGGAAAGTTTTTCTTATACAAACGTTAAGATTTTTTACAAACCTGAACATATCATAACTTTATTTGGTCATGCTGTGATAAAAATTCTTACAAATTGCGAAGTTTTCAAATTCATTGTTGTCATTTGGACGATTTTTAATAAATCAACCTCAACCTTTTTTGTGAGAAAAGTATATACTTCATGAAAATATACGTATACAATTGTTTTTTCTTAAGTATAATCAAAATTGCAGAAAAAAATTGATCTTTTCAAACGATTTTTGAGAAAAATATAAAATCGATAAAGAGAAATGTATTCGTAACATATCTGACCCGGCTCTAATCCTAATTAATAACGAGCAGTATTTAGGGCTACCGTACCTTAAAATTGCATGACCCTAGCTTACCTTGTTTTCGAGTTACCATAAAAACAGTATTGTGAACACACATACACACATTTTCTAAAAGAGTCATTTTTTAACTCCTGAGGTCGAATTATGTCAAGATATTTAAAAAAAATGAAGTTAACAAATTTTCATCGTTACAAAGCTTCCTCCATGGCGAAGCAATAATAAAATTGCACTTCTTAAACAAAATAGAAATTGAAATAGGCCAGATAGACGTGCCCTTATAAATTTGGAAACATATCTCAAAATTTGAGCATAATATATACACTTTTCGAATTATAAAGCCGTCGAATTTAATAACATGTAAGTGATCACGTTACACTCTGGTGTATGCCTTTAAAACTTTAGGTATCCTAAGAAATTTCATTTTCGAAATTCCTGATAATCAAATTTATATATTACATTTTTTCGTTTTGATGATATTTTTATCATTTATTTATTCACACAGGTGTATTACGTTTCGAGTGATCAGGCTCATGCTGTTATGGGAATTTCTAAAGTGATTGAACGCCAAGAACCAAAAATCTGCATAATTGAGGGACCACCGGGTGAGGTTTTAAATTTTGAAAAAGGTATGAATTTATTTTATAGTCTATTATATGCATACATTTTTAACAGGTACAGGAAAAACTACGGTGTTGATTGACACTATTTCTAACGTCTTGCTCAACAAAGAAGAAAATTCGTCGAAGCCAAAAATACTGGTGTGTGCTAAGTCCAGAATGGAAGTTGACGAAATTGTGTTTAGGCTGGCTTTTGTGAAGAAAAAATTAGAGCAAGGTAGTATTATTTTCATTAAATGCTTTCTTTTCTATAATCAAGGATTTCAATTATATAATTATAATTTTTGACAGGTAAAGATATTAAGCTGGTTCGTATTGGAGATCCAGAAACCGCGAGGCCAGGAGTTAAAGAATTTACATCTGAAGTATTAGCGAAGCGACATATCGATCTGGGAATAAAAGAGTTCCTATTAGCAGAGGAAGTTGCATCATCGCGGAACGTATGCATCAGAATTTGTATTATTTTATTGTTCAAATATGTATATTTTTATTTGTATTGGAAAACTTTTTCATACTATAGGAGTTCGAATCTAAATGCTTCAATTAAGTTTTTGAAGCTTTCATTGGGGCTTATAATCTAAAAGTGTATGTTATTCCTTCCAGAAAGAAGAGTATCGGGAAGAACTAAATTCACTCCATTCCGATTACAAAGAATTGGAAATTCCCTGCAATGCAATTAGATCTCAAATTCGTGAAACCTGCTTTGAAATTCTCGCGAGTCGCATGGATGTAAGATAAACTTGAGAACGAAATGTAAGAATATAATAAGAGTCTTTTTCATAATTAAATTACAATTGTCTCACTTCAGGTACGTAAAATGCCGGAGGAAGAAATCTCAAAACTCATGGTATACGTCGAAAACATGATTCTATCAGAAGCGAACGTAATTGTCTGTACCCTTTCCATGCGCCTCGCAAATAAATTAGATGTCATTTATGGGTACAGTTTACAACTTTTTTATCTAATAGACGTTCTTTTTTATCTGTTTTACTTTGGGTTATAATTTATAGAATTAAACGACTTCGTTTTTCATTAATTCATTTTTTAAATGTCTGTTCAATAGGAAAACGGGAAAAATTTCAGTGTGTATAATTGACGAAGCAACACAAATTTCGGAAATCGAAATATTAAAACCTCTCATTTATGGTGTAAAGACTTTGGTTTTATTAGGCGATCCATTCAGAAGTTTAATAGTCGGAAAGTCTTATAGTGTATGTATCATAATATTAGTACAGTAATTAAAATTATTAATTTAGATTGGTTGATAAATCCTACGTATAATTTTAATGTAAAGATTTAAACAATCGGTTTTAATATGTGCAATTTTTTCAGAAATCAAAGAAACCAAAGAAAATGGATAACGCATTATTTTCGCGAGTTAAAGCGAATTATGAAGTATTGGAAAGTAGCCCCACATTCTCATTGGACCGTCAGTACCGAATTAATTCGAATGTGGTGTTTTGGCTAAATAAACTTGTCTACAAGGAAAATATGAAATCTGGTTTCCCAGCTATGAATTATCCACTATTACCGTACAAAGTTTTGAACTTTTTTCCGTATTGTATTCGGCACGATGAGCCGTTATTTGTGTCGACTTTGATTTCCTGTATCGTACAGTTCTCAAAAATCGACCGGATTACCAAACCTATGAGGATTGGCATAATTCTGCCAATAACTACGTTTAAATCTGCAATGATTTCCCAGATTAATACAAGGTAATGCAGTAACAAGTATAAGTAAACTATTATTTCATTTGGGCACTTATTTGTTGTGAATATACAAATTGTTCGCATTAAATATCATGGTTCTGTTCTAATTGAAAAATTGTTCAAGTTTGACGCTTTAATCATTAAAATTTTTCATCTCTGGATGCTGCATAGTTATTATACCATTAAGCCATATCCCTTTCGGGGTAAGCGTGACTCATTCGGTGAGGAAATGAGTAATGGGGGGGGGGATATATATTTTTAGATTGATCCAGAATTCCCATGTTGTTTATTTGAATAACACGTTCGTTCCGCAACACTGTTCCGACTGAGGTAGCTGATCAATCTCTCTAGCGATCAGCCCAGGCGAAGAGCTTCACAAAGTCATTATGTAAAGCTCTCCACTCGGGCCCATTAGTGTCCAAAGGTCTTTTGTTTCAGGCGTCATTCACTCCACTGACACTCTTCGTTATGCATTTCTTATAAACTATTTGTCGCCACACTTTTCTCTCCTGGCATACCTCTAGCTTCCTTCACGTCCATGCATTTTCTCATGCAAGCTCTTGTGTTTCTATGGCTTCTTACTTCTCTTCGAATTAGGGTCTCATTCACACATTCTAACCATTTTTTCTCGGCCTGCCTCTGGGTACGCTGCCATTTACTTTAACCTGATATGCTTGTGTCATCAGTCGTTCATCTTTGATTCTCTCAACATGCCCAAATCATTTCAACAAATTTCATTCATTCCTGTCAAATAGTGTCTCATCTAAACCACATTCTTTGAGGATTCTTACGTTAGTTACTTTGTCCATTAGCGTTTTACCGCACACCAGACCAGACCCTCCAAGCCACCATGCACTTCACGCGTCAACGGCCATACCACGCTGGAAACACCAGTTCCCGTTAGATCACTGAAGTTAAGCAGTGTTGGGCGCGGTTAGTACTTGGATGGGTGATCGTCTGATACTACTGCGTTGCTGTTGGCGGCCGTGGGTGTGGTGAGCCCACACTTGTAGTTATTTACTACAAGAAACTATCCACCTAGAAACACTACCCGAATCGGGTAGTGTCACGCTTACCCCTAGAGGCTCGCTGAAAGGGAAATAGCTTAATGGTATATACTATATATATATATATATATATATATATGCGCAGGTATTGCATGCCAACCGTGTTAATTTTACTCTTATCATTTCTATCTATCTATCCGTCGTTGGCTATCTTTCTGTCATTGGCGAATAGACTACGAAGATATAATTATGTACTTATCAACTTGTTCTATTCTTTCATCATTCAGGACAATATTGCATATTGTTTTCTCGTCTTTTTCTTCGAACACCATACATTTTGTTTAATTTACGTCAATTTGGAGGCCTATGGTTTGCTTAAAATTCTTTGCAAGTCTTTGATTGACTCTGCCGTAGCAACCTTATCATCTGCGAACGCTAACCCACGCCTCCGCCTAACACCTTGCATAATATCGAACCAGTCACTCAGTTTCCCATTTACCTTTACACTCGCTTTACTACCTGCATATATTATCTTTATTGCTTGTAGGAGCCATCCATTGACTCCGTACTCTTTCAGAACTTCCCAAAGTTTACTTCTATCCTCCCTGTCAAACGCTTTTTCTAGGTCAACAAATGCACAGAGAAAATTTTTTTTTCTTTCTTAAACCTGTCTCTGTGATCTGCCTCAAGCTAAATATTTGATACGTATATGATCTTCCTGGCATAATTCTTTTGGACTTTGGACTTCCCATATCTTTTCTTCTGTTATTTTCATTAACCAATGTATAAGTATTTTTGAATATATTTTACTCACGGTACTTAGTAAGCTGATACCTCTGTAATTATTGAAGTTTCTTTTATCTTTCTTTCTTTTGTATATTGGGACCAGACCCTCCAAGCCACCATGCACTTCACGCGTCAAAGTTTTTGATTAAAAAGTACCTTTTCAATCCCTACTGTGGCGCTACATTCGTCTCAACAGAGGCAAAGGACTCATCAGTGATGATGGTTATATGTTGTGCATTGTCCGTCGTTTGCTGTCATTTTTGGTTACATATTTTAATTATAATTATATTTAGTTTTTGTAAAAAAATATATAGAGTCGTTGACAGTAACTGTGGAAAGGAAATTCATAACTTTACAAGCATTTCATTGGGGTATATATTACATTAATATGATAATTTTAATCATTGAAAGTATTTATATTTATATGAAAGTATGACAACTTCTAAAGAAGGAAAAACTGGCTAGTAAAGTGGACAACATTTGTAAAATAAACCATTACTGTCGATGTCTCAAAATATTACTTGATGAAAACTAAATATAATCATAATTTAAATATTTAACCACAAAATACAGGAAATGCCAGACACTTCCAAACATGAAGCGATCATCACTGTTGATGCTTTTGCTTGTTTGAGGTGAATGTAGCGCGAATGTTCTCGCGAATGTTAGCGCGAATGTTGAGAAGGTACTTCTTAGTGAAAAACTTTGTCGCGTGAAATGCATGGAGGCTTGGAGGGCCTGATTGGGACGATAATCGCCTCTTTCCAGTCATCTGGAACTTCTCCCATCTCTATACATAAATTTATCAACTGGCACAACCTGTAAGTTATGTAGTTACCAGCGTATTTAAGCATTTCAGCGAAAATACTATCTACACCATTAGCCTTACCATTCTTTCAGTTCTTAATTATATCCATCATCTCAGAGGCACAGACTAAGGTATCGTGTTCTATGTCGCAGTTGTGTTGCCCTATAGCCTTACCTCCCAATAATTCCTTAAAAGATTCTCTTGAAGCGTCTAGTATCCCGTCTGTATCATATAGCATTTCACCCTTGCTATTTCTCATGCTGCTAACTCTGTACTTCTACTTCCTTTCATACTGATCAACGCCAATTTATAAAAGAGTTTCTTGCTTCCTTCAAAATCGATTTGCATTTTTTATTCTCTTCTTTTTTTATTTTATCTTTACTTTCCTTGACTAGTAGTTTTACTTTCCTCTTTTTGTCTCTGTAATCATTTTCAAGTCTATTTCTTTCTTCATCACTAAGGCCTGTAATGTTCAACTTTCTTTGATACGCTTGTTTCTTTTCGTGGGAGGCTGCGCGGATTTCATCATTCCACCACGCATCTCCAGACATTCTTCCTCCTTGACCTAAGTTCATTTTTGAGACTAGAAGGTAATAATCAGTATTGCATTCAGAAGCCCTCATAAACCTGTTATCGTTTACTAGCTCTCTTAGTCTTTCATCCGCAAGAACAAAGTCAAATATACTATTGGCTATCTCCTCTGCACCAGGTGCAAATGTGGATCATTTTTTAAATGTCTGTTCAATAGGAAAACGGTAAAAATGTCAGTGTGTATAATTTACGAAGCAACACAAATTTCGGAAATCGAAATATTAAAACCTCTCATTTATGGTGTAAAGACTTTGGTTTTATTAGGCTTTTATTAGGTTTTATTAGGTTTTATTAGATTTAAAAAAATCACAATGGTATGCCTACACCAAGTATTTGTAATAAACAAGCCCTTTTATAAACATAAACTAACTAATCTGTCTCCGTTACCATTCGTTTTTGGATCCCCAAAATTACCTAGCACCCTTTCTGCACCCTGACGTTGGACACGAACCCACACGGAGAAAAATAGTTCGAGAAACATTACCAAACTCAGTTGGGTAAACTTGGGACATATGGACACTTTGATAAAGTTTAATTTCTAGTTCGGTAAAACGAAATGCGGTAATACTGCCCTGCAAAAGTTTGGACTCACTTAGAAAAATCGTTTTTTTTTTGTATTTATCGCTTTAATTATCTTTCTCAGACCGTTTTATACAACGTATTTGTTTAGAATAACATTTTATTAATAAGTAATAAACATTTACTTGTGATATTCTTGAGTTTTTTTCT
The DNA here is from genome assembly GCA_932195095.1 of Andricus curvator. NCBI lineage: Eukaryota > Metazoa > Arthropoda > Insecta > Hymenoptera > Cynipidae > Andricus > Andricus curvator. The sequence goes on from CAKNYM010041546.1 coordinate 10,232, forward strand.
GGAAAAAATTGAGAAAATCAATCCAGCCGTTTTTCATCAATATGTTGGCCTTTCGATTTGAAGATTGCCCTACAAATTCTGGGCATTCTTTCCACCAATTTCTGAAGTCTTTCTGGTCGCAATCGTTGCCAAGCCTGCTGAAGACATTGCCACAAGTGAGATTCGCTGGTTGGATGCAGTTTCCGCACTTCTCTGTCCAGCTCATCCCACAACAGTTCGATGGGATTTGTATCCGGCGATTGTGGTGGCCATTCCATGAATTTAAGAGTGCATGCAGCTTCTTTCGATCTTAAATAGTTCGTACAAAGTTTTGAAGTATGTTTAGGGTCGTTATCTTGCTGAAATACAAACCCCTCCCCTATCAAATCGATGCCAGATGGAATAACGCTTCGCTGAAGTATCCGGTGATAGTGTTCTTTCCGCATGATTCCGTCGATTTTTACCAAGGTGCCGATTATCACAAATACATTCCTTGATCTTTTAGTTTTATATTTTCACATACCCTCTCGTTGTCAGATCATTCTTAATTTTTTTTTATATATTAGGCGGTTTGAAAATTTTATTGTTTTTGAAAATATCATTGTCTAAAATGCTCAACGTTTTGACAATCAAGAGAATTATTTCCTTTATTTGTAAAAAATTTGAAACACTATAAATATTGTAACATTTATTGACTATGACATCAGCAAGTGCAGTGTGTGTGCACTGTGCATGTAAAAAAACTCGGGTCTTAAAGGGTTAACAGACTTTAATAAAATTCATAAAAATTTGATTGAATTGAACAAAATTTTAAAAATCAAATAATTTCGATAAAATTCAGTAAAATGGGAGTGAACAGATTTGAAAGCGAATTCAAAAATAAAGTCATAAGAATTCCAAAGAATTTTAAAGAATTCAAGATAAAAATCCAAAATATTCCATTGATTTCAGTAAAATTGTAGGGAATTTAGAAGAATTGAAGGGAATTCAAGAGAATTTGATGGAATTCACACGAATTTTAATACGAATTAAAAATAATTTAATTGAATGCAGTGAATAGAATTAGTGAATAAGAATCTGATAAAGTTAATAAAAATTCAAGGTGAATTTAAGTCTTCAAATTGAATTAAAAAAATTAAAAATCCATTGAATTCAGTGGTTTTCAAGAGAATTTAATAGAATTCAAGAACATTCAGAAATACGTATAAACTTAAATAATTTAAGTGGTTAACCCTCAAATTATTTGTTTTCATTATTTAATTCATTCAAAGAAAAGTGAATAAAGTGATCTTTCAATTTAAAAAGTGACTAAAAAGTGCTTTGAGAGAAAAATGACTAAAAGTGACTTAGGTGCCGTGTGGCAGCTCCGCTTATAGAAAGTTCGAATCAAATTGAAGAGGTCGAATTTAATTCTACCTTGGAAATGTATTTTTCATGTTAGTTAAATATTATAAAAATAGTGAAAGTACGGTGTCGGATTATGTCACACGTGGCGAGTCTCATTTTGTTAACGAGGAAAATAATCTGCCATTTTTAAATAATTTTGTGTAAATTTAAAACAATTGTGGCATTTATATTGAATTTCCTGGAATTCGCTCGCTATGATTAGAGGAACTTCTGTAAATCATATACTACGTTTTTAAATCATATAAGATTTTCTGTAAAATCTGTAAAAAAAATTTATCCTGTCACTTTTCTGGAAAATAAACCTAGTTTTTCTCTCTAAAGAAAAAGTAATTAGTGCACGCATAGCGCGCACAATGTTCTAGTTATTATCAAATTTGAATGACTGGGAAATAGTTTTGATAACCGGAAAATCACCGTGAAATGTTTTCTGCGATTTTAGTTGTCACGCTGCATATTTTAAAATGGTATATTTTTAATGCACTGAGAAAAAAATGCTGGTGAATCAAAAGTACGCACTTTCGCGCTCGGTCAAAAGCAGTTCTTATTGATTCAAATGGATATACTAGCGAATTCACAGCATCACTGTCATGCCGAAATAAATCATTATTGTTTCATTTAATATTCATTTGAATAAATAGGATCTGCTTTTGACCGAGCGCGAAAGTGCGTACTTTTGATTCAACAGCATTTTTTTCTCAGTGTATGATAAATAACTTTCATTTCTTATAATTTCTAGTTTATCGATACTATTGGCTGAAAAACGTGATATGTTCAAAATCGACGTCGACACTCTTTCTGCCTTTAAAAACCAGGAGAGGGATGTGATAATAATATCGTGCACTAAAAAAACTGGAGACGTGGAAGAGCCTGTAGGAGATGAATGGCTATATGCAGCGATGACCAGAGTCAAGCACAGCTTGATATTATATGGCACGTTTAAGAAGAATATGGTAAGTTAACTTTTCATTCTACTTTAAATAAAACCAATTTTGAAATATGTCCATGGAAAATCTTAAGAGTACTTATAATTCTTCCCCGCAGAAGCCAAGTTTCTTATCATCAGTGATTAGAAGTGCAGTGCCTAAGAACTCTTATTTTAACATCAACGACCCTGCAAGTTCTTCGGAATTAAAAAGTTATGTAATAAGAAAACGTGTTTCGTGAAATACGGTGCGGTGATATTATTATATATAAAACCTATTTCTTTATTTAGAAAATGGTATAGGAATTAATTTTTAATGTCCGTCATTAAAATCTCGATTAAAATAAAAGATTAATAGCCAAGAAGCAAAGTCTTCTTATGAAAAAAAGTTAGAATTACAGTGGTCTAGGAACTCTGATTTTAACATCAGCGACCATGCATGTTTTTGGGAAGTAAACACTTCTGTAATAAGAAAACGCATTATGTGAATGAGTTACTTCGTATGGTATTATTAATGTCTCAGGCTTAAGATCATTACAGCCCAATATGTCGAAGGCATTTTTGGTTAGAGTTGGATTTTTTATTTTTTGAATAGTCTGCACAGGGCTGTCCCGGTATATATCATCAGTCTCGGAGGCATTTTTGTAATGCAATCAAGTGATATGGTGAGAGCAGTGTGCCTAATTATTACTATTATGCCTGGTATTATTATTATATGAAAAATATATTTTTTCTATTTAAGAAAGAATTATAATTTAATTTGTAATGTCCGTCATTAAAATAAAAGATTCTTTAAGTAGCAATACATTGACGTTTTCTTTATTGTCTGTTTTGAAAACGAAAAGTTACCTTTTAATTTGAATGTTTAATAGTTCCAGCTCTTTATTTATATATATTTTTTTATTTTTTTTTTTCAAAATGCTGATTTTGCATAGGTTAAAAATGTGCTGTAGGTATTCTAAAAGCTTTAATCGCATTTTTCTCATTATTTGCATTGTTCATTCTGTGCTAGAATAGGTTCAAGTACGCAATCAGTATTATTTCATAAAAATATTGTAAATACGTAATTCGTGACGGGTAAAAACGAATAATTTTTTTTTCCTTCGACAATTTAAAAAATGAATATAATTTTAGAATATTTGCCAACAATTCAAAACCACTTTTTATAGGATTTCCGAGATAAATACTATGGATTCCGTAAGAAATTTTACATAAAAACGAGGTAAGTTAAGCACAACTGAAGTCAAGTATACATCTTTTTGAATTTTGAATTTTAAGATGAAAAGTAATACTTACTACATTTGGAGGATTTCTCGTCTAAATCCGAATTAGCTCAAAATGACTAATTGAAAAGCAAAAATTCGGGAACTGATCCAATTGCATTCCTTTGAATTCATTTAAATTATTGTGAATTTACTTGATTTTTTCTGTATTTTTCAGATTCTTATGAATTTACTTGAATTCTTCTGAACTAATGTTATTTCCACTGAATTTATTTGGATTTTTAATTCTGTTGATTCACTTTAATACCTTATAATTCTTCTGATTTCTGTCTAATTTTTAAGTCTTATGTCTTTGGGATTCTTTTGAATTCAATTTTGATTCTGAATTCACTTCTATTTTTGTTAATTCTTTGAATTATTTTAAATTTAAGTTAATTCTGTTAACTTTACATAAATTTATTTTAACGCTGGGCAATTAAGGATCTGCAAGTGACTTTGTGAGGATATAGTGTTATATAAGAGACATTTTGTGCCCAAATGATTTTGGAAAATTTTCAAAATTAGGGGATTTACGCCATGTTGAATTCTGCTATCACATTTTTTTAATTATCAATGTTTCTGAAACTGTGGAACGAATTTAAATCTCTTTAATATCATAACACATAAACCTTTTTTTCTTGAAAATGTTGGCAAAAAAAGTCCAATAATTGTTTGAATTTCATTTTTTGTCAAGATCGCACCTTTTTTCCAGTTAGAATATTCAAAGTCCTTATAATTTTAACTTTCATTTCTCGCAAGTTTGAGAGCATCTAGGGCATGCGTCTGTTGGTACGCGCTCGGACTTAGTACTCCCCCTACATTTGCGCATAGACCCTTTAAAATTAAAGGACAAACATAGCCAACTTCAATTTGGTGATTGTGAATTCTCTTTTGTGACAGCTTTTTCAGCTTTAACGAACACATTCTCATCACGTGTCTAGCGCATCGCCCTCGATTAAAATATGTCCGAAACAAGTTTTCTATATTATGTTCAACTCTATTACATTAAGTGTATATTGTATTAGTTTCTAGACACCAGTCCGGGTCCCGGGACTGCTTATTCAGATATTGCAAAATAAAGTACAAATTTAATTTTTCATGATTTTTTAAATAATTGTTTCTTATTTGGCATTAATCTTTATTCTCAGCTACCCTGAAAAATGCATCATTTCAGTAAATGTATATTACTAAAATTCATAATGTGCAATGATATTGATTCAGACGTATTTTTATTGTTTTGTTTTTATAAATAAAAAAAGTGTAAGTCCTATCAAAAAATGGTCGAGAACAAATTTGTTGATCTGACATTTTTTATATCAACATTTTATTGCATATCGTGTCCTTCCAAAAATTTAGTTTGTTTACTTTCAATGTCATTTTTCACGTACAAAACAAAAAATAGGCGACCTAGCGTAAAGTGGTTCTAAGCAAATTTGTAGACATAATTCAGACGCACAATGTTGTTAATGAAAGTGTTGTATCCTGTGTCGTTTTTGCAAAAATTAAATTTTTAATTGATTTTTTTTACGACTGAAACAAAAGTTACGCGCTGTATCAAAAAATGATTCATAACAAATTTGTGGATTAAACAAAAACTACGTCTCCTATTCAAAAATGATTACTAAACAATTTGTAGATCTTTTTGAGTGAGGAACTTTTGTGTCCTGCCAGGGACTCCATGCTGTCATATTTTTTATTTGATTCTGCTAACATTAAGCCATATCCCTTTCGGGGTAAGCGTGACTCACTCGGTGAGGAAGGGAGTAATGTGGGGGAGGGGTATAGATTTTTTAGATTGATCTAGAATTCCCGTGTTGTTTATTTAAAAAACATGTTCGTTTCGCAACACTGCTCCGACCCAACTTGCTGATCAATCTCTCTAGCGATCACATCAAGTGAAGAGCCTCACAAAGTCATCATGTAAAGCTCCCCACTCGGGCCCATTAGTATCCAAGGTCTTTTGTTTCATGCGTCAGTCACTCCACTGACACTCTTTTTCATGCATTTCTTATAGACTATTTTTCGCCACACTTTCATGTCTTTGCATACCTCTCTCGCTTCCTTCACGACCATGTATTTTCTCATGCAAGTTCTTGTGTTTCTATGGCTTCTTATGTCTCTTCGAATTAGGGTCTCATTCACACATTCTAATTATTCTTTCCGCGGTCTGCCCGTGGGCACACTGCCGTTTACTTTACCTTGATATGCTTGTTTCGTCAGTCGTTCATCTTTCATTCTCTCAACACGCCCAAACCATCCCAACGAACTTTTTTCACATATGTCAACTAGTGTCTCCTCTACACCACATTCTGTGAGGATGATCTCATTACTCACTTTGTCCATCAGCGTTTTACCGCACATCATACGCTAGAATTTCATTTTAATCGCGTTAATTTTATTCTTATTATTATTATTATTATTATACCATTAAGCCATTTCCCTTTCGGGGTAGGCGTGACTTGCTCGGTTGGAGAATAGTAGTGTGTATATGGGTATATAGGTATAAGGTAGGTAGGAATATAGGTATGAGGTGGATAGGTATATAAGTGTTAGGTATATATATTTTAGATTGATCTGGAATTCTCGTGTTATTTATTTGAATGACACGTTTACTCCGCAACACTGCTCCGACCCAGGTTGCTGATCAATCTCTCTAGCGATCACCCCAAGTGAAGAGCCTCACAAAATTGTTATGTATGGTTCTCCACTTGGGCCCATTAGTATCCAAGATCTTTGTTTCAGGCGTCATTCATTCTACTGTCACTCTGTTTACAAACTATTTGTCGCCACACTTTTCTGTCCTGGCATACTACTCTAGCTTCCTTCACGTCCATGCATTTTTTCATGCAAGCTCTTGTGTTCCTATGGCTTCTTATGTCTCTACGGAATAATGTCTCATTTACAGATTCTAACCATTCTTTTGGCGGTCTACCTCTGGGCATTCTGCCATTTACTTTACCTTTATACACTTGTTTGGTCAGTCGTTCATCTTTCATTCTTTCAAGATGTCCGAACCATCTTAACTGATTTCTTTCCCATGTGTCAACTATTGTCTCTTTTGCACCACATTCTTTGAGGATTGTCTCGTTTCGGACTTTGTCCATTAGTGTTTTCCCGCATATTATGCGCAGAGGTTTCATGCCGATCGCGTTAATTTTACTCCTGTCCTTTTCTTGACAGGTCCATGTCTCGCTACCGTATAGTACAGTCGGTACGAATATAGAATTGTGTATGGCCATTTTAGCTTTTTTTGATATGTTTTTATTTGTTAGGATGGACCCTGCTCTACCGATAACCTGTTTACCCTTATTTATGCGCCTATCTAACTCCCCATCTATTTTTCCGTCGCTAGTGAATAGACTACCTAGATATACGTACTTGTCAACTTGTTCTAATCTCTCATCATTTAGGACAATGTTGCACATTGTTTTCTCACTCTTTCCCTCAAACACCATGATTTTTGTTTTATTTACGTTAATTTTGAGTCCCATGTCCTTCATGCTTGTATGAAGTTTATTCAACATTCTTTGCAAGTCCTCGACTGATTCTGCCATAACAATCTTGTCATCTGCGAAAGCTAACCCACGTACCTTAACTGTTTGGAGATCTACACCTTCTTCGTCGAAGAGTGCAGTTCTTAGACACTTATCCATGAATATGATAAATAGTCACGAGGACATAACGCATCCTTGTTTCACGCCTTGCGTAATATCGAACCAGTCACTCAGTTTCCCGTTTACCCTTACGCTCGCTTTACTACCTGTATATATTGTTTTTATTGCTTGCAGGAGCCCTCCATTTACTTTAAGAATTTTCTTTTTTTTCTTTTTTTCATTTCTTTAAGAACTTCCCAAAGTTTACTTCTATTTACCGTGTCAAATGCTTTTTCTAGGTCAATAAATGCACAGAAAACTTTCTTTCCTACTCTCAAGCTTTTTTCTGTGATCTGTCTTAGGCTAAATATCTGATCTGTACATGATCTTCCTGGCATAAATCCACTTTGGACTTCCCATATTTTTTCTTCTGTGATTTCCATTACCCTACGAATAAGTATTTTTGAGTATATTTTACTTACGGTACTTAGTAGGCTGATACCTCTGTAATTACTGCAGTTGTTTTTATCTCCCTTTCTTTTGTATATTGGTACGATAATCGCTTTTTTCCAATCGTCTGGGACTTTCCCCGTCTCGATACATAAATTTATTAATTCGCACAACCTGTGAGGTATGTACTCGCCACCGTATTTGAGCATTTCAGCACTAATACTGTCTATGCCAGCAGCCTTACCGTTTTTCATGTTCTTAATTATGTCTCGGACCTCAGTGACACAGACTTTTTCAATTGGGTTTTCTAATGCATTATGTTCTATGTCGCAGTTTTGTTGTCCTATATCTTCACCTCCTAATAGATCTTTAAAAGAGTCTTTTAAAGCGTCTACTATCTCGTCTATATCATATAGCATTTCACCTTTGCTGTTTCTCATGCTGGCAAACTCTGTACTCTTACTTTCCTTCAACTGTTTATATAATAGTTTCATAATTCCTTCAAAGTAGTTCTGTATTTTGTTCTCTTCTTCTGTTCTGATTTTTTCTTTACTCTCCTTGACTAGTCGTTTCATTTTCCTCTTTTTGTCTTTGTAATCATTTTTGAGTCTATTTCTCTCCTCATGGCTAAGACCTGTCATGTTTAATGTTCTCTTGTGCGCTTTTTTCTTTTCTCGCTGGGCTGCTTGAATTTCATCATCCCACCACGCATCACCAGACTTTCTTCCTACCACTGCCGTACCACACACTTCAATTGCAGTTTTAACAATGATATCCCGTAATAAAGCCCACGTGCCCTCTATATCTTTATTGCTCGTAAGCGCTTCCCAAGTTGCCCTATCTATGCGTTCGCTTAACTTATTTTGAAACTCTATTCGCACTTCCGGTTTCTGTAAATTTTCAATCTTTATTCGAGTTTGTTTCGTTTTTTCTGTTCTCTTTCTTTTCCATCCCCGGCCTAAGTTTATTTTAGAGATTAAAAGATAATGATCAGTATTGCATTCGGAACCCCTCATGACTCTTGTATCTTTGACTAGTTCTCTTAGTCTTTCATCCGCAATAACGAAGTCAATTACACTGCGGTTATTTCGTTTACACCAAGTGTACGTGTGGATCATTTTATGTCGAAACCAAGTATTGGTAATAAATAGGCCCTTTTCTAAGCATAAGCTAACTAATTTTTCCCCGTTATAATTTGTTCTTGGATCCCCAAATTTACCTAGTACCCTTTCTGTATCTGTATCCTGACGTTGAACGCCGACCCATCCGTTCATATCTCCTAGCAGAATTATTCTTTCACCTGGATCGCAAGTACTTATTGTGTCATTTAAAGTGTCCCAGAAAGCGTCTTTGACTTCTCGCGGCTCACTGTCAACTGGGGCGTAGCACGCTATGATAAATAACCTTCTGATTCCTACCTTCATTCTAGCCCACAACAATCTGGGAGATACAAAATCATGATCTTTGAGATGCTGTCTTGCTTTTTTATTCATAATTAAACCGATCCCTTGACTACGATTTGATTCACTACCTACTCCTGACCATATTTCAAAACCGCCTTTCAACACCCCATTTTCTATGTTTCTACTTTCGCAACCCTTTTTCTTCGTCTCAGGTACACATAAAATATCTAGTTTCCTTGCATGCATAGTTTCTCGTAGTTCTCTTATTTAAAGGTCATTCACTCCTCTAGCATTCCAGACACCCAGTCTCCATTCATCGCCTGAAATTCGACCTTTACGTTTACCGTGTGTATGCATTTTGTCGATCCAAGTTTCAGTCCATTCCGAGGCTACTTTATTGTTTGTATTATTCATGTTTAGATTGTACACCCAACTAACACCTTTATGCGCGAAATTTGTTTTGCGAGCCAAAATCATGTCCAAGTTAAGTGATTATTCGTCGTACGGTGGATAGTCTATCTGTAACGTCAGTCCCACCAATACCTCTGTTACTGCGGGGGGGGGGGGGGTGGATGTGAGGACAGAGAAAGGAAACCGAGAGTCTCAATTGGTTGGTGATTTATGCTGAGAAGGTTACCAGCCTTCAGCAGCGTTGTATTTGATAGGAGTTAATATGTGCCCAAAGCCGAATCCTGGCCTACCTCTAAAACAGGAGCCAATAAGTCTTTTTTTTTTTTTTTTTTTAATTTGAAAAAGAGTTATATATAGATATAGATGAAATTCGCTCCTGGTTAAAATATTAAAATAGTTATAATAATTGAATTGCAATATTATAAGTTTTAGGGAGAATTTAAGATGCATTTAGGAGTCTTTGAAAACGACGCGTCAATGCAATATTATAATTTTTAATCCCTGGCAATTTGCGAAAAGCTTTAACATGTGAGGATTTCTTGAAAATTTTGAAATTCCTTCGAAGCCATCAAAAATCAATTGAAAATTCCTACTAATGGAGAGCGGAAAAAATCGTAAAACACTTGAAAATCCTCGAAACTTCCTGAAGCGTTACTACCCTCCTCAAATAGGCTCTTGGGGTTTGAAAAAGAGCCATACATAGACATACATTAAATTTTCTCCTGCTTGAAATATTAAAATAGTTATATTAATTGAACTGCAATATTATAATTTTTATTGGGAGAGTTTAAAAATGCATTTAGGAATCTTTGAAAATAAGGCGTGAAGGGAGACGCCATCAGTTTAATTTTCGAGTTTTCCAACACCTCAAAATATCTTCAACGATTTACCCCCCCCCCCCTAACCCCAATTCTATCATTACATGAAGAAAAATTTCACTTCAGCAGAAATTAATATGAATTGGTATAAAATGAAGAAAAACTTATCTTTTTAAAGCAGGTTGTAGGTTACTCCATTTTCAGTCAACTTCCAAATTATACTCTGGTTACGCGGTTATAAAATCTTGTATGAATATTTTTATATACAGAAACAAAGTTTATTGAAAAATAATCAAACTGTAAAATTCCATATTTTCTTCCTTCCCTATTTCGAAAAGTCGACTCGCTTCATGAGACACTGAAGTCAGACTGAGTTCTCTTTTTTTTTTTATTTGGACAAAGAGGTGCATCCTCGGAGTCATGTTACAAGCGCGCCTCACCCTCGACCGCTGGAAGAATTGAGTGTCTTGAAACACCCGTAGATGCTTTCGGAAAACATTGAAATCAATTGAAAATCACCACGAATAGAGGGCGGAAAAAATCCCAAAACACTTGAAAATCTTTGAGACCTCCCTCGGAAAACACCGAAATCAACCGAAAATTACCACGAATAGAGGGCGGAAAAAATCCCAAAACATTTGAAAATCTTTGAGACCTCCTCAAGCGTTAATACCTTCTTCAAACAGGCTCTCCAGGTTTGAAAAAGAGTTATATATAGACACAGATGAAATTCGCTCCTGGTTAAAACACCAAAACAGTTATAATAATTGAACTGCATCATTACAAGTTTTAGGGAGAATTTAAGACGCATTTAGGAGTCCCCGAAAACGACGCGTCAATGCAATATTACAATTTTCAATCCCTGGCAACCCGCGAAAAGCTTCAACATGTGAGGATTTCTTGAAAACCTTGAAATTCCCTCGAAGCCATCAAAAATCAATTGAAAACTCCTACCAATGGAGAGCGGAAAAAATCGTAAAACACTTGAAAATCCTCGAAACTTCCTGAAGCGTTACTACCCTCCTCAAATAGGCTCTTGGGGTTTGAAAAAGAGCCATACATAGACATACATTAAATTTTCTCCTGCTTGAAATACCAAAATAGTTATATTAATTGAACTGCAATATTACAATTCCTATTGGGAGAGTTCAAAAATGCATTTAGGAATCCCCGAAAACAAGGCGTGAAGGGAGACGCCATCAGTTCAATTTTCAAAAAAATAGGTTAAGCAACCACCGCAAGGTCTCATTGGGAGCAACTTCCATCTACGAAAATAACACTTTCTCCCAGTGCAACAGCGGGAAATCATACCTATGGCCACGTCTCACGACCGCGAGTTGGGTGGCCACAGGGTACATCAAAATCATAACGACAGACCGGCAAAACCTTCGTATGTTTTGAGGAAACGAAGCGACCCAAGGGTGAAAGCCCTCTGCATCCATCTCGCAAGTGTACGGCGTGTTTTTTTTGCACGCGAGTATGGCTTCAAGGTTACGGCGAACCAGTAATAGCTTCGCACCTCCAACAGCACCGATCACAAGGATAGTCATTTTAACATAATATTCTGTGAACAGTCGCCACAGCTCCCTTCTAAGGTCTCGATACCTCTCCTCCTTTTCCTTCTCCTTGGTAGTGATATTGTAGTCGGCCGGAGTCGAGAATTGGTTCACGAATATAGTTCGTTTCTCGAAGCCCTGGAGAACGATGTTAGGCCTCGAGTGTGCAATCGAGACTGCTGTCTGAAAATCGTAGTTCCAGAAAATTCGGCACTTCCCGCTTTGCATAATTGACTCTTTTTCCCTCAGAGTACGCGGCAGGGCAGGGACGCGGCCAACACCGCAAGAGCGACGAAGATTATAGTAAAGCACTCTTAGGGCTACATTATGTCTGTATAGAGATACGTCGTTTCCCGCGTGAGTGGGATACCTGGATAGGATGTGTGAATAACACGCTCTGCACCTACCGTTGGGAACTTCTTGACGTAAAATGCGGTCACGGTATACTAAGGTGGAAATGACACCGGCCTAGCACTCGAAAATGAAACCCTTTGTACCTGAATTAAGTCCTGGTGATCTGAGGCATCTAGATGGAGTAACATACGTCTTTCTTCGCTAAAAGTACAGTGCGTCCTAACACCAGCCACTGCGGAATGGGCATCTCCGACTTTAAATAGGAGGTGAAGATGCGGGCCAGACAATGTTGTGAAGGAGTAATCTTCTTCCACCATAAGTTCTTGATACCATCTGCCCCTGCAGCGGAGAAGTTCTTCGTGTCCCTCAGTGCTTTATTCACCTCTTCGGCAGGGATTGATGAAAATTCCTCTTCAGATTTTATGAGGCTGTCTCAAAACTTCTTGAAGCGGATGATGTTCTCAGCGTCTTCCTCCAAGTTCAGTGTTAGGATCTTGTAAACCTCTCTCCAAAAAGTCTCTACTTCGTCGGGCTTGGGTGGATTTTTGACCGAAACAGTGGTTTGGTGATGTCATTGTTGTTCACAACAGCAGGGAAAGGGTTCGACCATCCTTGTAGAGCCCCGCATGCAGGGATAAGGCTGCATACGCTCTGAGAGGTCGCCCGGTATCCTAGAGTCATCGTTTAAGACAGCTCACCTAGGTGCCATTCAGCTTTCGGCACGGTTGCGGTTGTTACGCTACCGCTTAGAGGTTTTTCCTTCGGGACCATCCGCGACTGCTTATTCAGCAGAAATCCTTGGTACAGGGACCGTCTATCCGCAACCTAAGGATGTGTCCGTTGTCTTTGTCATAGGCCCTTCAGTTCGATTCCAAAGGAAACGAAACCTTAACCGAATATATATATTCGGTTCATATAAATACGTAGTTTCTATCACATTTTAAAAATACATGACGTTCCCAGAATTTAAAAATTGATTTAATCTTCGTAAGTCCTCTGAGAATACGGAATAAACTGTGGGCGGAACCTGAAATAATAACTCGAAAGTATGCTAAAAAAGAAAATCAAAGGTAAGATAATATTTTTTGAAAAAATATCCTCATAAAATGTGTAGGGTTAAATGTTGCGTGTTAAATGTTAACTTTGGAAGAGGTTTTACCCCAAAGACCCTACAAATTCTTGCTTATTCCGAATTCTCAGAGGACTTACGAAGATTTAAACAATTTTAAGATTTTGGAAACGTCATGTATTTTTAAAATGTAATAGAAACTACGTATTTTTTATGATTTTGATCAATTGCATTAACATCTATCACATCAAATTCGTTAGAATTATAGACGCTTGGGAGTTGTTACCGAACCGAGGTACATACATATAATCACGGTTCTTTCATACATTACCTATATAATATATAATAAGTTAGTATTTTAACTCAAACTGCATCATTTTTTGGTTTGAAGTGTCCAAGGCCAATACCGATAAAAAATTGTTACCAATTCTGTCACGTTTTAAATATATGAAACTGTAGCGAGAAAGCTAAAAATTGTTTACTTTATTACAAAAAAGGTATGCCTAACTGTAATTTTGTTAAACTTGAGCTATTTGAAAATCGCCGATATGATACCATGTAATTTGTTACGTGACACTCTGGTAGATACCTTTAAGCAAGCGGACGGCGACAGTTTTATTTCTTCTAAAGGTTCACGAGCTGGATAATTTTCTTTTCCTGGATTTAAAATCAGAGGCAAGAGTCGTGATGATTTAAGATCAGTCAATGCCTGCATCATATTTAGTGAAGCAAGTAATCCAGTTACCACATGAAGCCCCGAAACTGTACTCATGTAGATATTTAAGTCCAAAAACTTTGTCATGACTGCACAGATTACTGAAGAAATTAAAGTAACATTAGCGCCATAAATTGCACAGTATATATATATTCAAATTTAGCTCCAGTGTATTCATAATTCCTTATCTTGGATCTTAAGGAGATTCCAAATTAGTATAATATGTGCTTTATTTAGTTCAAAACAGTATTCAACACATATTTACCTTGAATGCAATTACTGTCTGGGTTAATCGTGGTTACATTTTTAACGTAACCAAGAACTGCGTATTTACGATGATCACAGGATATTTTAAGACGAACGAGATCTCCGGTTGCAGGAACTTTGCGAGAGTCTGAGTGGGCAACTTTCATGTAAAGGTAGAAAGCTAACATACAAGAATTAGTTCCATCTATTATAATTTTTGAAGCTGAATTTTTTACTACGTCACATTTTTCAAATCTGTTAAATGAAACGTCAATTATTTAGTAATCTAGTAATATATATATATATATATATATATATATATATAATTATAAACATATATTATTTATCAACCTTGACTGAGATATCTGTTATCAGTTATTGTATACAATAATATATGTACTAAATAATTAAATTATTAGAAACACGTGTTTCAAAATAGAATGCATTTTTAACTTACGCAGAATGTTTATCGCCAGTTACTAGATTCTTTTTTACCTTATGTGCAATGTCAAATATTAAATGGGACTTTAGTACTTCATAATATTGCTCATAACTCTCATAGCTTTTCAAAATTGGACACTTCTTTCCAGTTGTACGAATCTGTAGAAAAAGAAAACAATTTTGTAAGTGAAATTGGCTAAAAGAATTAAAAAATAATAATTTACCTGAAAATCAACAGGATTCCATTCCAGGATTTGAGATATTAGTTTATCACATTTTGTTCCCGACGTAGATACTTTTTCATCTGGTATTGGAGTACCAGTTTGTTTAGATTCCTTTATCTTATTATCTGAAGATTTTATAATAGATTTCGATGGTTCTATATTAAACCTGTCTACAAATAGTTTAGCATCTTGTACTGTTATCTTTTCTTTTACTAATGTTCTCAAATTTTTGACTGAAGACTTGTCAACGTTGCGAATACTTTCACTGTTCCAATTTTGTGCATCAGATTGACTCCTGCACAGATGCAAATCTGTTTTTGTATTATTTCTGACATATTCCTTTGGAACAGCAAGAGGATCTTTAGAACTTTTAATCAAATCTTCCTTTGAACTTGTAAAATTTTCATTGGAATCTACAAAACCTATAACAATCGCTGTTTCGGATTCACCCAACGGAAGTTCCTCTTCAATATCAGTCGAACCTTCCGAATCAAAGCCTTCCTCTCCTTTTATTTTAGATTTGGTTAATACATTCTCAGAAAGATTTTCTGAGCTGCAATCTTCTGAATCAAGTTCGATCAATTCTGGGATCCTGTTTTCTGGTTTATCCTTAGGATTATTAGCCTCATTACTAACAACTTCACTTGTATCTACGTCAAGATTTATTATAACACAAGGTGAACTTTTTAAAGATTCTTTTGAAGCTAAGACCGGTTCATCAATCTTCTCAGGTTTATCCATAGGAAGTTCTTCTTCAATATCTGTCGCATCATCCAAATCTGAAATTACGGCACCACAGTTGACATTGCGATTAAGAATTTCATCAGTGTCACTGCCAAAAGTAGTATCGTCTTCATAGTTGATTTCATCCAATCGATTTCCTTCTTCCGAAAGTTTTGTTGCATCACTGTCATTGTCAAGAAGTGTTTCTACATTATTGACCAAATCTGTTTCTTTTTTTACTGTAAGCTTATTCCTATTTAGCTCTTCAATTTCATAAGTGTCCTCTTCATCTTCACTTAGCATGCCACTATTATTCAAAATTATAGTACTATTTGTATCAGTGTCACTTCCCGACAACTCGCAAATAGGGGGACTTTGTCGAGACATTGGAGACTTTTCATGGTTATCGTAATTTCTTGATTTGTTTTTCTCACTTAAATCTGATGTTGCAGGAGCAGAGGGAATTGATTGCACTCCTGTTGTTCGTCCACTGAAAGTTGATTGAGGAAAAGAGTTGCCTATATTGTAAGTAAACGATGTTGATCCAAAGTCTTCAGCCACGGAAACTTTTATTGGCGATATTTCTATATAATCTAAAGAAATACATGAGATAAATGTTTATAATCTTTAGAGTATTTAATATTATTTTTACATATTTTTAAATTTCAGTTACAAAATTTAACATTTAAACGGTTAAAATTGAACAAATTAAAAATGAAAGAATTTTGAATATCAAGCCTTTAAGAATCGGC
The DNA here is from genome assembly GCA_932195095.1 of Andricus curvator. Lineage (NCBI taxonomy): Eukaryota > Metazoa > Arthropoda > Insecta > Hymenoptera > Cynipidae > Andricus > Andricus curvator. The sequence continues at coordinate 26,557 of CAKNYM010041546.1, forward strand.
ATTTATTAAATTGGAATAGAGACCATTTAGTACACAAATTTTTAATTTCTCAGTTTCAATGAGGCCACTCAAGACTCAGAAAAAATTTCTGGTAATTTCCTGGGTTTCGATCATTTTACACGATTATATTAATTTTCAAATTAAAACTTTCAAAAATAAATAATTGAACATTAAACATTCGAAATTGAACGATTTTAATTCAAACGTTCAATATTGTACAAATTCGATTTTTCAAAATTAGACAATCTCGAAATAAAAACATTAAAAATTGTACAATCCAAAGTAGAAGCCATCCAAATTAAGCAATGCTTGTAACGATGCCTTGTCGTTGTTTGTTATGTGAGCAAGGGATCCCTTGAGGCAGGTCTGCCCAGATAGGGGAAATCGACTCATTTGCCAGATGGGATTTTTCCACCACCACCGACCTCTACTCATTCAACTTCACGAGAGCGACCATCCCCCAAGCCTCTGGACCTGACAAGAGGGAAGTGGTGGTGGAACTCGAACATGTGGTGATTGAGTCGATTTCCCCTTTCTAGGTAGGCCTGCCTTGAGGTCTCCCCCTGCCGCTAAAGCTATAAAGCCTATTGTGAAGGTCCCTTCGATATGGAGCATCTACGCAAGGACATCGCTAACTCATTTCCGAGTCTTCTCAAAGTCGAATAGTGACCCACAAGACTAGTCCCCTCCACATGGAGTCCGTACCCTGGGAGGTAATTAGCCTCTTTTGACGGGGTCTACAGTTTAAGGTGGGTTGCGAACCACCAAAGCCGCGGTAAAAGTACATATACTCTATTCACCGAGAGAATAACCTACAGGTGGACCAACTTACGTCCACCTTGCGCAGCTATGGAATCCTTTCTTAAAGAAACTTGACCCGCACGCTCCCTGAACGTCAAAAAAAAATTGAGTGCCTTGTTCAATATTGGACACTTTCACCCAGGCAACTCCTTCTTTGACAATATCTCCGCCCAAATATGTAAAGATGCGCGTCAGTAGGTTATTCTCTCGGTGCACTGTAAAAAAAATCAACGAAATTTTACATCGTCAGGCGTAGGAAATAAAAGGACCCTGTACGAACGTGGTAACTTTCCGCGACGAGATGTAAAATCCCACTCTGTTGGGAATTTTAAAAAGTCGACCGTAACATTTCCATCCAGTGGTGAAATTTCGAAGCTGCTAATGGGTTTTTACCTAGCGAGAGTAACAATAACCTAAAAATTTCATGGGAAAACTTTGAAATGAATCCTTTGCAAATCTGACTTTCGTATTTAATTGTTTTCTCTACATAGTCTACATTTTTGCAGTACTTATAAAGTACATAGATTATTTCAGATACAAATATAAATTAATATATATACAACAAAATTTAGGTTATGTTTCTACAAGGACGCCGAGACGCTTCAAACTTTTTCCACGCGAGTTTATTCAAATTCACTTAATATATATCTCTATCTCTGTAGAAACAGAAACAAGGACAATTTTTTGACACGCTTTGACACGTATAGCGAATAACCGATTAAGTTTGAAGCTACATTGGATCATTGGATTGATTCATTGTTATCTACAATAATACATTTTATTATTACAACACTTGTTAACGTCAAATGTAAAATCACATCATTCCAAACGTAAAATTACCAACACATTGTAATATTCAGTTCAGTGCCGTGGAATCCTGCTACTTTAGTCCGTAAGATTACAACGACAGTTGGCGGAAAATTACCACGCTAGTGCAGGGTCCTTTTATTTCCTACGACCGCCGGTGTAATTTTCAGTAACTAATGTGAAATAACATGCGCTGCCGCGGCGTATTTTATGCATCAGTGCAATTTTACCGCGACAGAATATGTAAAATTTCGAGGACATTTTTTACAGTGTGAATAGAGTACAGACAAATTTCCATTGGTACTGGCTCAGGGACTGAACACCAGTCCTCCTGCACTGAAGCCTAGCGCTCTATGTCTATTAAAAAATTAAAACATTAAAAATTGAACAATTTTACATTTAGGGCAATCAAAATTTGACAGATTAAAATAGATGCACTGGAAATGATACATTGTTCAACTATTAAGACTTTCAATTTGAATTTGTACGCGATTGAAATTGTTTCATTTATAAAGACTTTAAAATTTTGAAAAACTATAGATTTTGAATTTGAAACTTGAATTTGAAATTACCTAATTCTCCAAATTTCAATCTTAGTATTTTCCATTTTGAATGTGTGAATCTGTACGATTTGAATTTGAAACAAAAATGTTAAATTTTTCAATCGAACAATTGTTGTAAGTTATAAACGCTTTTTAAAAACATTTTGTACAATTTGAAATAAAATTTTATAAATTTAAAACATTCAACTGCACACGCTAGTAGTTTTAAATTGTCTAACTTATAAAGTATCAAACTGAAATTATTAATTTTCTCCATTTTCAATTAAAAATATTTTTACTTTTTTTTATTACAAAAATCATAATTGTTAAGTGCTCCTAATTTAAAACGGTATAATTTAAAATGTTAATGTAACATTATTCGATTTTGATCGTTCTGAAATAATAATAGGTAACTGAAGTATTAAAAAGCTTTCATTTCTAATTCTGCAACTTTGTAAGATTTAATGTTGAATCCAAACAATTTTGAATGTTTTAATCGAATATTATTCAACCCTTTCAATTCAAAGTTCTTCTATAATGCTCTTTTCTAATTATTTAATATTGAAGACTTTAAGCTCAAAACTGCTCTAACATTAGGGCTTTCAATTTGAAACTTTGCATAGTTTTTAAAGTGAACGGCTAGCCTTAATTGACTTCAAACTAAACAATCTTGTCCTCTTCAGTCTTCAGTTTTGATTTTTTTATTTCGAGGATGGGTAACAACTATTTTACAAACCCCCTTTTTTTTAAATATTCATTCCTAAGAATTTTCTTTCCTAAAACATAATTGGTGGACAAGAAAATCTGATCCATTTTTAAATAAACAATTAATCTACATTATTACATCACATAACAGCACAAAATCTATAAGTTCAAACACTACACACATTCTTTTAGTAGATGAGTGCAAAATGTTGTATCCACGCCGCGCGCGAAGAAATCACGTAGGATACTCTGGATGACTTCGAGAAACTTTATAATTTTTTTAGATAGTTTAAAAAATAAAAAAGGAACTGACACACACACACACACTGACACCAATTTCTTATTTAGGCATCAGTTTAAGTAAAATTGGAATCACAACTATACTCGAATAACTAGTCATAAGTTGAAGTGAACGTTTAAGTTGTTTTATTTTGTCAACTCTCAGTACAGTTACAAACAATAAATAATTAAAATTAAACTACATACAATTACAACAGATAAATATTACCTTTATGGAACATGGCGAACGAAATTGGTTCTCTAATTGTTACGTCGTAACAGTTAATTTTAACTCTCTTTTAACTGGAAACTAAGTCTATATTTTGTCTATTTACCTTATTTCGTATTCTTCAACTGAACTGTATATTTAAATTTACTATTATTTCTGTATCTCAACCGTAATAAGGATTTTCAAACTCAGTCGAGTTCATTAGAGTCTCAGATTGTAAATACTGTAATAACCATTGGGTTCTGTTAAGTCTGTCTTTATAGCTAAGTAAATGCAACTGTAGGGATTTCAAAATCTGTTATTTATGAATGTATTACTTAGACGTAATGCTCGTGCCATCACTAAGGATTAGGACTCCAAATTTTCACTAATGGTTTTCTAATGTACGACCCTTCGACGAGCCTGAGTAGAGCCTGCACTTTGTCTTCGTTTCAACCAATTATAAGCGTTTGTTGTAAGTTTCGACACTCCCTCTACAAGGACCTTCACCCCCGAATGCCTACCGTTCAGTAACAATCGTCAGATACCTTTCCGCTTCCGAACAAGCAACATAACATTAGAAGAAGAACTTCTCCTTGTGTAAATAGTCTGAATAAATTTTATATTTTGTGATAAATAGTGGTATGATTTATTTCAACGCCACCACAAAGAACATTTTGGTCCTTCGAGTCGCGGATATTCTAACGGGCGTGTTTTAGAATCGCGAAATTCCGTGCAGAATATTGACTTTCATCGGCTTTCAGTGAGAAAACTCCATAGTGAAAAAAAAGGTGAATATCAACTTAAGTGGGTTCAGTGCAGCTGTAAAGTGACAATCACATGTTATAAGTGACTTATTTTGCTCAACTGAGTGCCAGTGATATTCACAAGTGAGAATAAAGATAATAGTGAAGTTTCAATCTCCACTTTCAAAACTCATCATTTCAAAGATGAGCATTGGACAGTAGCCGAAACTGAAAAGCAAGCCAGCACTAAGGAGAAAGTTTCAAGTTCTAAGGTCGTCTTCTTTTTAGCAACTTTCATCGACGACGTCAACTTTCCCAAAGGCGTCACTTCTGCAAGGAAGCTATCTCTCTGGAAATATGTCAAAAACCAGACCTTATTTCAAGCAACTGTATTTCACGGAATCTGGATAACCGCAGCATCCTTCGACTGGAGTCATCGCGAGTCTGCTCATCGTTCCAAGTAAGTCAAGAGAGTTCCCAATTTCATTTTCAACCTTTTCATTTCACTCCCAATAGTGCCTTAATCTCAATGCAAAAAATTTGATATTTATATTGATTGTGTGTTTCTCGTAATCATGGCTGACTCGCTCACAAAATTAAAGAAGCTTCGCGGTTCGATAAAGCGCCAATTAACCTCCTTCGAAAATGTTTTAAAATCGATTACCGAAAATACCGATTTAGAATCACTTCATTTAGAAGGTAGACTGAGCAAACATCTCACTTACTGGGATGAATTTAGCAAAGTTCAGGATAAAATTGAAGATTTCCCTCAAACAGAAGAAGAGGAAGCAACGAATGAGTCAGAAAGGTCTTCGTTTGAAACTCGTTTTTACGGTGTCAGCGGAGCCGCTAAAAAATATTTAAAAAAGATTTCAATAGAATCCACATCTTCCACTCCTTCCCAAGCTCCAAACGCCGACTTTTCACGGTTCTTATGACACTTGGCTCAACTTTCGCGACGCGTTCAAATCAATGTGTCATGATAATGACGATATTCCAATATTACACAAATTTTATTATCTTAAAGCCTGTGTCAAAGATGAAGCGGCGGAAGTCATTGCGTCGCTCGAAACAACGAACGAAAATTACCATGTCGCTTGGGAGCTTCTGAAAAATCGATACGACAATCGAAAATTTATAGTTGAAACTCATGTTAGATCTCTGTTCGAAACCCCATGTATTTCAAAATAAAAAAAAAAAAATTGATTAGCAGTTTGAACTCGAAAGTTCATTGCCTCACTACCCGATTCGGGTAGTGTTTCTAGGTGGATATTTACTACCAATGTGGGCCCACCACACCCACGACGGGCCAACAGCAACGCAGTATTTCCTGAACGGTCACCCATCCAAGTACTAACCGCGCCCAACAATGCTTAACTTCAGTGATCTTACGAGAACTGGTGTTTCCAGAGTGGTATCGCCGTTGCATGTATTTCAAAGGAATTCTCAATTCGCAATTTGGTAGATACTGTACAAAAACATTGTCGAGCTCTTAAAGTGTTGTCCCAACCGGTCGATCACTGGGACACATTACTCATTTTTATTGTAAAGGGTAAATTAAACAATCACACGCGAGAAAAATGGGAGGAATCTCTCAGGGGAACAGACGTACCATCCTTTGCAGATCTTATCTCATTCCTTGAACAGCGCGCTATTCTTGAAAGTTCCAATTCATTTCAAAAGCAAATTTCATTTCAAAGACCGAATCAGTCTTACAAAAAGAATTCAGAGAAACCCCATTCAAAGCAAACTCAATCTTGTAATAAAACAACGGTAGCTTCAAGCTCAAAACCTAAACAAGTTACTTGTTTCATTTGCTCAAAGCAACACACACTCCTCTCATGTCCCGCCTTTCAAGACATGTCTCCAAAGGACAGGTACAATGAAATAAAAAAGACTTCTTTCTGTCATAAATGCCTGATAGGTTATCATCGTACAATCGACTGCCGCGCGAAGATGTGCGAGAAATGCCAAAAGCCACATAACGTGCTTCTCCATTTCGAGAGAGAAATACCCACAAATTCGGATTTGTCCCCGTCGTATACTGCCACGACGTTGGTGAGTCTCCCAACTCAGTCGGCTTCGCAGGTTCTTTTAGGAACAGCCATTGTAGATATACGCAATTCCAAAGGAGAGTACCAATCTTGTCGTGCTCTCCTAGACTCTTGCTCTCAGTGTAACGCTATAACTGAGAAGTTAGCCAATTCACTAGGAATTGGAAAGAAACGAGTCTACATTAGGCTGAAAGGCGTGCAAAATCTGCATTCGAATGTAAAATACGTGACTTCAGCAAAAATAAAATCTCGTCGAAGTGATATCGAAATTAGTCTCTCCTGCCTAGTGGTCAAGGAAATTTCTGAACCAATGCCGGGTTTGCCCTTGGACAAAAAATCCTTTCAAATACCTGAAAACATTAATTTAGCTGACCCTGATTTTGATAAGCCTGCTGAAATCGACCTCTTAATAGGCGCCGAATTCTTTTACCACCTTTTATGCTCAGGCCAAATTCGCATCAAGGGTCAATCAGCTGTATTTCAGGAAACTTATTTAGGCTGGATTATAGCTGGTCGTCTTTCAAGCGATCAGTTTTCCAATTCATTTCAAAGCACTTGCCATTTAATAAAATTGCAAGAGTTACCTATTCTTTGGGAACTAGGTACCGATTCTACTTCCAACATTAGATCAAAGGAAGAAGTGGCCTGTGAAGAGTATTATAAAAATACCATTCAAAGAGAAGCATCAGGTAGATATTGCGTCAAACTTCCTTTCAATGACAAACGGGACTCCCTTGGAAACTCACGAAACACAGCTCTGCAGCGTTCCCATGCACTCGAAAGAAGATTCGAGAAAGATCCTGCCTTCAAGGATCAATACACTGCATGCATCCAAGGTTATTTTGAAGAGTCACACCTGAAGTCAATTTCAAACAATGAACCGATCAATCATGGTTATTATCTTCCGCATCACGCGGTAGTCAAGACATGCAGTCTTACCACAAAGACAAGAGTCGTTTTCGATGGCTCCGCAAAAACGAAAACTGGAATCTCGTTAAACGATTCACTGATGGTCGGTCCGACTATTCAAGAGGATCTTTTCTCGATCATAATGCGTTTTCGAACCTTTCAATATGCACTCACTGCCGACATCGAACAGATGTACAGGCAGATTTTAATTTCAGAAGAGGATACTCGTTATCAAAAAATCCTCTGGCGTAATTCTCCTGACGAGCCAATTGAAACGTACTGCTTAAATACAGTTACGTTCGGCACTGCATGCGCTCCTTTCCTCGCGATCCGCACTCTTCATCAACTAGCGGAAGATGAACGCGAATCCTTTCCTATCGCGTCCACCGTTTTACAGAGAGATTTCTACGTTGATGATCTTTTAACAGGTGCGTCAACTTATCAAGAGGCAGTTCAAATTCGAAACGATTTAATTGATATTTTAAAGAAGGGAGGTTTCAATATTCGAAAATGGGCATCCAATGATCCTCAATTAATGAACTTTTTTTCGGACGAACACTCCAAGGCTTTTATGTCATTGGATCCCTCGAAAACTATAAAAACTTTAGGAGTTCACTGGGATGCTGCGGCTGATTCAATCATTTATACTGTCAATGTGGCTGATACAAGTGAACCTATCACTAAACGCTCAATGCTATCACAGATCTCAAAACTATTCGATCCATTGGGACTACTCGGTCCAGTCATAGTGATAGCAAAGATAATGATTCAACAGCTTTGGAAACTCCAACTCACATGGGACACTCTTGTTCCAGAGGAGTCCCAGGTTTTTTGGATTAGCTATCAGAGTCAGTTGCAGCTTCTCAATAATATTGAATTCGGTCGCTGCGTGCTAATCCCAAATGTAATCGAAATTCAGCTGCATGGGTTCTGTGACGCGAGCGAGAAGGCTTATGGAGCATGTTTCTACTTTCGCTCAACTGATCAGCAAGGCAATCATCAAAGTAGCCTAATCTGTTCGAAGTCATGAGTCGCACCTTTAAAAACTACTACTATACCTCGATTAGAGCTCTGCGCAGCGAATCTTTTATCAAGGCTATACAGCGTCATATTCAAGGCTTTTCCATTCAAGGTTGATAAAGTTTATTTCTAGTCAGATTCAACCATTGTTTTAAATTGGATCAGCAGTCCGTCTCACACCTTGAAAACCTTCGTTGCTAATAGGGTGGCTGAAATACAAGCAGCAACTCAAGCTCAAGACTGGTTTCATGTTCCTACGCAGGACAACCCTGCTGACCTACTTTCACGTGGTCAAATCCCAGAAGAATTCCTTCGAAACACCCTTTGGACTCATGGGCCTCGATGGCTGAGACAAGACAGAGACAGGTGGCCGCAATTATCCTTTCAAAAACACGAGGTCCCAGAAACGCGCATTAATTCCTCAAAGCTGTCGTGCAACCTCATTCAGGAAAAGAGGCCGGAAAACAAATTGCTTAAACGTTTTAGCAATTTCAAAATGCTAAAAACTGTGGTAGCTTATTGTTTACGCTTCATAAACAATTGCAAAAATAAGGATCCCACAGCCAGACAAACGGGTGACCTGTCTACGAGCGAATTGAATAATGCGTTTCACCTCGTAATTAAAATCACACAATCAGAAGCTTTTCCGAACGAATTTCATTCGCTTACAAAAAATAAAATAGTTGACTCCAAAAGCAGCCTTTTAAAGCTAAACCCTTTTCTCGACCAAGGAATCATCAAGGTAGGTGGTAGATTGTCAAATGCTAATGTGCCAGACTCTCATAAACATCCGATAGTGCTTCCAAAAAACCATCACGTTTCAAAAATTATCATTCGGGATGAACACATTGATCGTATGCATGCCGGAGTTAACGCTACCCTTTATGGTGTTCGCGAAACCTTCTGGCCAATAGACGGCCGTAATACCGTGCGACACGTTGTTCGAGAATGTATAAGATGCTTTCGAGCGAAACCGAGCGAAGTAAAATACATCATGGGTAACTTGCCAAAAAATCGTGTGTCATTCTCTCTACCGTTTACCAACGTGGGGGTGGATTATTGTGGTCCTTTCTTCATTAAGGAACGCCGACATCGGAATCGCATAAAAATAAAAACTTATGTTTCAATCTTTGTTTGTCTTGTTACCAAAGCTGTTCACTTGGAACTAGCCTGCGATTTGTCAACCGAGGCCTTTCTGTCTTCTTTAAAAAGATTTATTGCAAGAAGAGGAATACCCAATTCAATTCTATCCGACAACGCTACTAACTTCGTCGGCGCAGACAGACAGCTTCGCGAACTTTATCATCAAATTGATTCATTCGAGAAAAACAAGGAAACTCAAGCCTTCCCTTTAAAGAAGGAGATTAACTGGCGTTTCATTCCTCCTCTAGCTCCTCACTTCGGGGGTCTTCGGGAGGCCGCGGTTAAGTCATTTAAAAAACACTTTACGCGAATTGCAGGAAATACCCTTTTAACCTACGAACAGCTTCAAACCTACGTCGTTGAGATTGAGGCAATCCTGAATTCGCGTCCTTTAACTCCCTTGTCCTCCGATCCCAACGACCTTCTCCCTTTAACCCCAGGTCACTTCCTGATTGGGACCTCTCTGACGAGCTTCCCGCAAAGAGACAAGCGTAACATTCCAGCTAATCGCTTGAACTGCTGGGAACATGCCCAGCAAATGCGCCATCATTTTTGGGACAGATGGCATCGAGAGTATTTAGGCGAATTAATTTCACGTAGCAAGTGGAAAACAGCCACTAAGCAAGAGGACATCGAGATTGGAACTCTGGTTATCATCAAGGAAGATAACCTGCCACCGATGAACTGGAAAATGGGACGAATCACCGGAACTCACCCAGCTCAAGATGGAATAATTCGAGCAGTCACAGTTCGAAGCTCATCAGGAGTCTATAAGCGGGCCTTGAAATATTTGTACCCGCTTCCAATCGACAAGAACGATTAAGTTATTTTAGATCGCTCTTTCATTCACAAGCGACTCTTTATTTTGTCCATTCAATCATGTTTTAGGATTGTATCATTTACTGTAAATTTAAGTTCTCGTTCATTTTTTGTAGATTTTCGAACTAATTGCAAATTGTACACATATCATCATTTGACTTGTAATTCATCTTTAGGGAAACCCGATGTTTTTTATCCACTTGTCTTTGTTGACATTGTAGTCACATATACGTAGAACATATTAACTAGTCTTTTTCCTATTGTTTCATTTTGAACGCATGGCATTCAAAGGGGGCCGGCATGTTACGTCGTAACAATTAATTTTAACTCTCTTTTAACTGGAAACTAAGTCTATATTTTGTCT
>CAKNYM010041547.1:0-21764 GCA_932195095.1 Andricus curvator
CGCGAAGCGCGCGATGAGAATGTGCCCGCGAAGCGGGCAGATTTTTTTTGATTGTCATACAATTAAAAAATATTATTGTGACAAATTGTAAAAAATTACAAGTAATATATTAAACATTGGAACTTTCAAATCCCTGCTCATGCGCCTTGTTTCCAAATAAATTTGTTTAAATAGAATTCTTGTTTATAACTCGACTTTTTAAACTAAAAAATAAAATTCAGAACTATTTAAGCATTTCATAGTACGTCAAAGAAACTCGAGTTAAATTCAGTAGAATCTGTAAAATTCACATTTTAAATATCCTCTCCTTTAATGACATATTTCAATAAGCAATTTATAATTTGACTAATGTCTTCACACTCTTTTACTTTATTTTGTACTTATACAAAGATTCAAATGATTAAACTGATTACTTTTTCATCAATTATATATTTTGTATTATCAAAAATTAACAACTGCTTGTAATTTATCATAAATTCTTAATGTTATCATAATTTTATTATTCATTTATTATTATAACCAATGGCATTAGCTACGCGGTGAATCTCAACTCAGAAGGAGTCAGGATGTTAAGCCATTTCAAACGGGGATAGCACTCGAATGGGTGACCTTCGGCGACGTACGACCAGGTTGTGTATTATCTGTTACCTTCAAGCTCGACTTTCGAAAAACCGGCTGAACTCGGAAGGTGGTGTTCTGCAGTTTTCCTCCACCCTAGCCAAATGTTCAGGAAAATGCAAGTACTTCTAATAAAGTGGGATGCAGGAGTTTTCTGGTGGTATATGTACTCATGCTGAAGGACTCAAATGATACTTTAGCAGCTTAACAAGAGAATAATAATAATAATATTTGTTATAAAATTGTAGATATACAGTTTCTTCATCAGGAAATTCAGAGTTTCTTGAGGCTGATTCCTGACTCAGCAGCACATCTGCACATAGGTTTTTTAGTGAGGATTCTCGGCGAATTTGTGATTAATATTTAGCATATCTACAGTTTTTCATATAAATAATTAAAATTAACGATTCTTCAGTTTTAGCGCATGTGTGTTTTAGCCCAGAACGGTATTTTTCTTTTCACAAACTGTCATACATTAAAAGGTACAGATGTAAACGCGTTTCATTGAATATCTCGGTTCGCTTTAAATGCAGTTGTATACTTTTTCATCAAGACAGTAGCACTGAATTAAAGTGATGCTCAACATTCGCTTGAATTGAGTTCATCATTAGTATCGTTGAAAACGAACGAATTTCCATTCACTTTTGCGTCAGAACATTTCGACGCCCATTTTATTTTCAAAATTATTTTTTTTTTATGTTTGTCGCCTATCAATTCCACCTGTAAAATTTTTCCTATTCCTGGGAGAGCAGAAGCACTGTTAATTAATCGCAAGAGAGGAGCAGCGAAGAGTGGAGAGCTCGAGTTTCACGGATGCAGTATTCGTCGTGTTGTCACTATTATCGATCGGTAATAATTTCTCGCGGGACGTTCTCATGGTCGCGTTAATCCGATATCACGGTAGCTGTTGTCGCCGAGAAACTACGGTTTCCGAATTTGATTTCACGACAGCGCCGGAGTCATCCTCGGTCTATCACAGAATAATATTCACAATGCAACCAACTATATTGTCGATAAACTCTGTAGCCATGGAGATTATTAGTCATATAGTCATTTTCACACCAGATCGAACGACTGTATTCGAGTTTGCTGTGGTCATTTAATTTAATGTAGTGAATATATTCAGACTGAAAATAGCATACTGAAAAGACTGGTGCTGGAGAACAATACGATTAAAAATTACAAAATTTAGTAGAAAAAAATGATTTATTACATCCTGCAAATGCCTAAAACACAATAGAGTTTTGTGTATCATTTTTAACGATATCAGTACTTTGTCACTGAAATATTTCATGCCGTGAATCATGCTTCCTGCACTCGCTCATCAGACCGAACTTCTTTTTGGATATACTGGTTTTACAACAATCCACAATGCAGGTGCCCATGAGAGCGGTAAAACAATTTTATGACCCAACCTGGGAACGTGATCAAAAAGAGTGAACAACATACGCCCCACACGGAAAAAAGTAGATAGTTAGATTCACTTTGATGTATTGTTAACTTGAAGTTTACTTGTTCGCATTGCACAAGAAACAATTCAAATAGTTTTTGATACTGAATGAGATAGTGATCTCAAAATATACAAAGTCTGAAGTCAGCATTACTACTTCAAATTGTAAAAAGAAAGATTACTAGAACAAGTAGCTTCAATAACTATTTGAAATAGTACATTTGAACATGGGAGACTGTATGAATAACTAATTTTCATAGTAAGCAAAGAATTGTGAGTTTGACTTTTGCAAGTGAGTTCGATCTGCTTTTTCGCATTGCAATAATCACTGCGCGAGATTGTTAGCCTTACTATTTGAAATTGTAAGTGAGTTCAGTGGCACAACTAGAAACGTGTAGGCCCCCTCCGCAACATTTTTTAGGCGGTCCGTTTCAAATTAAAAAAGAAGGACGACTTATAACTTGCTTATCAGTAAAACAACAGATTTTCGCTTTTCAATCTATAAGACAGACCGCGCACTGACCTTTTACAAAATTAAATAAATTATCGGAAACTATTTTATAATGTTTTCTCTTTTATCATAATATCAGTTGAGATAATTATTATAAATGAACATAGTGAATAACTCTACTTTATACTTCAATACTGTTTTTTTGTTTTGTACAAAATTTTCAGAATTTAAAAATATTCTGAAGAATTATATATAAAAAGGATACTTTTTTTTACATTATTTCTACCACGCTGAACCACGATACCACGCTGAAAACACCAGTTCTCGTAAGATCACTGAAGTTAAGCATTGTTGGGCGCGGTTAGTACTTGGATGGGTAACCGTTCAGGAATACCTGCGTGCTGTTGGCCCGTCGTGGGTGTGGTGGGCCCACATTGGTAGTAAATATCCACCTAGAAACTCTACCCGAATCGGGTAGTGAGGCAATGAACTTTCGAGTTCGAACTGCTAATCTATGTATGTATGTATGGACTTGATTAAGCCACCTAAGTTCAAATATTATATTATTTGGAAGAATTTTTTTTTAGTAGAATAATACATTGTTTTCGACATATCATTTTTTGAACCAATAATGAAAAAATAATTTGTAATAAAATTTGAGTTCAAATTAATTTCCAATTTTAACGTAGTAATAATTTTTTCAACCTTTTCACATTGATATTTGTAAAAATTACTACCATTTCATGAAAAAAAATATATTTTATAATTTTTTTCAGATTTTCAACAACAATAAAATCTACCATACTACTATGATATCGCGATCATTGATATTACAGGGATCACAGCGTAAAAGGAGCTCAAAAAAGGGGAAATAGGGTGGTTTTCGCACGAAAAAGGGGAAAATAGGGGAAAGATTAAACATGTATTTTCATATGTCGAAAAGAACAAATAACCTTTCCGTAAGAAATGTTACATTTTTAAATAACTTTTAATGATTTCTGCCATTTAAGATTTATTTTTAAAAATTGGATATAGTCAGATCGTTGGAAACCCATCCAGAGTGAAATAAAAAAGTCCGGGAAAAAATAAAATTAGTTAAATATACAATTTTGACATGTTTGACATCGTTCTCATAAATATTTCTTTCCAAGATTTGTCATCTTCTCTTCTCTTTCTTAAATTTACAATTGAACAATTTTTTTTAATTAAAAAAAAAATTTGCCTTATTGAAAATTTTTGGAAAATATACAAAAACATGTTTTTTGGACTGATTCGAACCTGAAATTGAGTCACCTTGAACCAAAGAAACATGCTATTATTTTTTATCCATGGGAAACATTTTTTTCGTGGTGTTTATAACGTTCGAAAATCGCAAAAAAAGATATGAAATCCGAAAAATCCTAATTCACGACAAACATTTTTTTCCGAAAAAGAAAAATAAAAAAATGTTTCTTTGGTTCAAGATGAATAAATTTCAGTTTCGACATATTCAACTTTTTTTTAAATGTGTGCATATGACTCAATCAAAAAAAAAACATGTTTTTGCATATTTTCAAAAAAATTGTAACTGAGCAAGAAATGTATTTTTAACTTTCACAATTTTAAATTTTCAATGAGTAAGATAATTTTTGAACAAAATAGTTGAATTTTTGAATTAAGAACAACAGTTTTTAACCAAAAATCGAATAGTTATATTTTCGTTTCAAAAAATTAATTTTCAATTGAAAAAACTGAATTTTCTCCCAAATTGTTGAATTTTCTACAATGCAGTTGATTATTCAACTCAAAAATATGAATTAATAATTAAGAAGTTAATTTTCAACCAACATCACAATTGTTAGTTAAAAAACCTACTTTTTAACGAACAAGAAAAAACTAACTAAAATGATGAATTTTTAACTAAGAAATTAATTTTTAACAAAGTTGTTCAAAAATCACCAAACTATTGAATTTTCCAGAGGAAATTCAAATTTTCTACAAAACAGTTAAATCTTTAACCCAAAAAACACGAATTTCCAACAAGAGTTGAGTTTTCAACCAAAAAAGATTTTTTAGCCAATGAAGAAAAAAAATTGTATTCAGCATGTCGAATTTTAAAGCAAGAAGATGATTTTTCTACAAAAAAAGGACGAATTCTTAACAGATTACATAAATTTTTAACCAAATATTTCAATTTTCAAAATAAAAAAGATCAACTTTGAACCAAAAATGGAATTGCTACATTTTCATTTCAAGAAACTAATTTTCAAATGAAAAAACCAATTTTCTACCTATTTATTGAATTTTCGTGCCAAAAAAAGTACTTTCTACAATACACTCGAATTTTTAACTCAAAAATATAAGCTTTCAATACAAAAAATAATTTTCAATCAAAAATTGCAATTTTCAGTTTGAAAAAGTGCATTTTTAACAAAGTAGTTTGATTTTCAACCAAAAAGACAGCTTTTCAACAAAATAAATATATTTTCAACCAAATAGTTACATTTTTAACCAACTTTCTGCCAAAAAATATAACTTTTGAACGAAATTTGAACATGCAACCAAATAGTTGAATTTCCAATTAAAAAAGATCAATTTTCAAATACAAATGGAATAGTTCAATTGTGAGTTTAAAAAAATTAATTTTCAACCAAAAAAAGTTTCTACAATGGTTAAATTTTCAAGTAAAAATTTGAAAAAATTAAAAATTGCTTAAGTTAGAACATTTAAAATTCCAGTTGATGAGTTTGGAATATTCAATTTTTTAATTAGGTATTTAACTTTGTACATTTCAACTAAAATTTATTAATCTTCTAATACTTATTTAAAAAATAATATATATTTTGTAACATTTCCAATTTTATATTGGATAATAACTTCTGTCAGCAGTTTTCACATTTTCAACTTGCTTTAAAATATTTCATCTTCAAATTTGTTCAAGAGTATTTATTTGTAATGGTCTGAACTTGGAACGCGTTCCTTATTTATTCATAAATAATTTATTTAAGTGCTATAATTGCTTTAATTATTATTCAATAATGGGTACAATTTCAAATATCGTATATTTAAAGAGAAAAGGGGAAAAAGGGGAAGGTTTTTGAGAATAGGGGGGAAAAGGGAAATTTCAAGAAAAAAGGGGAAACTAAGAAAAACAGGGGAAGACTGTGCACCCTGATATCAATTTCTCGGAACCGAATATTTTTTTTTAAACAGTTTTTATTCTAATTCAGCATCCCCATATCTCATGAGAAAAATTTTATTTTTGCAAAAAATTTAAATTTAAATCACAATTCAACGTTTGTCTCATCTTAAAATAGTGATTTCGATTTTGCATTTGATATATTATTACGATGTTTAAACTATTTTTTATTTATATATCAGTTCAAAATTCAAAAACTTTCATTTGAAAACATTTTTTCAAGCCTTAATTTTCAATAATACAAAATATGTACTTTTTAAAAATTGTAATTCAATTCATTTTATAATAATATACATATAACTTACTAATAATATATTTACTGTGTGAGTTAATAATTCTAAGCAAAATATTTTTCCCAAGCTCGTTACAAAATATTAGAAATCATCAGTAAGAGATTAGTTAAAAAATGTTAAGTAATTATTAATTATAATTTCTTAGCTGGCCACGTTTTTCTCAGAGAAACCGCTTGACCGAGAGTTTGTCAGAAAAATCTAAGCGGTTCCGTAGCTCACTTGACTAACACTTGCGCTAGATTTAGGTTTTAGGACAGGTTTTAGGTAGTTAGGTAGGGTTCGATTCCCCAGCGGGGGGGGCGATTTTTCAAAGCGTTTGAGCGTGCAATTATATGTGTAAGTCTCTGTTGGTGCAATTGTTAAGAATAATCGTAAATTAAGTGCAGTAATAATCATATATAAAATAATTTTTTCCTTTTCAAATCGATCGACGTTTCACATCATTTTTGTTGTCGAAAGTTTCGAGCTCATCTATTTATAAATCGTGTATAGAATGCGTGCAGAGCATATATACATATACATATATGCGTTACAATGCGAAATCGGCAAAGTTACTCTTCACAGAAGTAAGGCATACTACACGAAATAGTAACTCTTATTCTCCTGAGTGTGGACGGTTACCAACTGGTGCAGTGCATCCTACTATTTGAAATTGTTCAACCTACTCTTTTAAGAAGTCAGTTTAAATAACCTGAATGCGAAATAGTAATTTTAACAAAATTCACCGAAGAAAAGCTGAGGTTCAATTTAAAATAGTTAGAGCTGCTGGTTCACAGAGTTTTTTTAACGATCCACTTTTTTCCGTGCACCAATAAAGTGTTACGTATACTATATGTGAAATAGTATAGTTTCAGAATACATACATAAGTGCAGATTCTTCTGATAATTAGTGCCTATTTCTTAAATTGACATGTTCGCAGAAGAAGCAAAGTGTAATCTTCACCTTCCGGTTTTTGAATTATCTTTACCTGCAACAAAAATCACCCTCATGTGGTAAAATTTACCCATCACATTGTGTATGATTAACATATCAACTTCATTGTATCCTATTGTATCCCATTTGAAAATCAGACGCTACAAAAATTCACTTTTTTTTTTGCTGTGATTACTGTATGACAAAGAAACATATTTTTTGCATAATTCGAATTAATCATCAGAGTTTTACTTTATAGCAATACAAGATCTGAAAATATTTCTTTAAAGGTTTGAAATATCTAGTTTAATTTTAAGAAGTATGTAACTGAAATTTCGATTCAATGGAAGGTTTTTGGATTCCAGAATTCCCGGAGAATCTCAGAAATGAAAAAAATATTCTTGAAAATCCCTGAAGACTACAATAAACAGATAACGAATTTCCGTACAATCTCTGAATAGTACAAAATTCCAGTTTAATCTAAAATACTAAGAAACGATTCAGCATTTTCGCTCAGAGTAATGTCCTTTTGTGACAAAAGGTTGTTTCTTGATGCAAAAATTTTCATTATTCTCAAGATGAATCCTATCACAGGAAAAATTATTCTTATACGACTAACTTCACCTTACTCGCAGCCAAATAATTCTGTTTGCGTAAAAGTATAAGAATAATAATATATGTTTGGTAATATTTGATAAAATGTAACATCTTAGATTTTTATGAAAAATCAATAAATTATTATCATAAATAAGTATTAATTAGAAATATTAAGATAAACGAATTAAAATTTTTGACAGATTCACATAAAAGAAATCCATTTTGAAATCAAAATAGCTTGAGAATGAGGAATGAATCAATGAGAATAAATAAATAAGTAATTTATACTTGTGAGCTTTTTCTACATCAATGAAAATTCGTTGAACATTATCTAATTAATAAATATGATAAATGGTTTTGTAAAAATATCTACTAATACAGTTTTAATTATATTTGTTTATTATTATTATGTTATATTTTCTTCTACGTTAAACTGTAAATATTCTGAATTTGTTTATCTTCATCGTTTATAAACGTTTGATTTGTTATATTCAAGAAAATATCATTAAACATACACATACACAGGCTTACACACATATATATTATTTTTAAAAAGATCTGTAGTAATTCCGGCGATTAAAGAAAGTTAAAATTTGAAAAAAACATGAAATTAATTACTTTGCAACAAAAATTGTTTATGACAATGGTTTTTGGTAACTTTTAAAATATTTTTGTGGCTAGCGGATATTCGTGTAATAAGTGAAAACAGTTTTAGTGCAATCACATTTTTTTCTATTCGAAAGTGATAAAATGTCAAACAGATATTATTTTTATGAATGTTTGCAGCAATTGAGGTGAGTAAGGGAAATCCGAATCCGCAAAACCCTCAAATTTGAATATGTTGCCGCAAAATCTGTTCATAATGGTAGTTGCTAACAATTGAATGGTTACATAAAAAAATTATTTGTATTCTATGAGTCCTCATGTATTCATTTAAGACAATATAAAGTTTAACGAAGCAGTTATTAAAGCGTAAACAATTGTTGAATAAAAAATGACACTTTTTCCATACTTTGAGCAAAAATTTCGTGATTGAAAAAGTGGAAAATGCAAAAGTTCCAACCTTGAGGCTCTTCAGTATTTAATGCACTTATTTTTTTTTTTAATTTTAAATCGGACCAACATTAGAGACTCTATAACGTTTTTGAAGAAAAAAATGCAATTACTCCCACTGTGTGACTTTATTACTATTCATTATATTTTATATGACATCACATATAATGAATACCTTCACAGAATCATATATTGGATAATATTTAAAATGTAAAAAATATTAATAAAATCACAGAATGCGACACTGACTTGCGCAGTTTGAAAATGGCGATGAAATCAACGTTAAAATCTCAGTAGAGACTGAAAAAGTCAGTAATAAATAAAAATCATTTGCAAGAGTTCAAGTCTTAATTTAGGCCGATCTTATATTTTATATTTGAAATCGTGACAATCATTTTGTATTTATTTTCAGTAGGGTAAAATAATTTTTAAGTATAAATGGAAGAGAACTAATTTATTGAATAGGAATTGAACTTTGAAGATTGAGTGCTGAAGAGTGCGGGAAAAGAGACGAGAAAAACGAAAAATAGCACCGATGGCACTGCAAAGAGAATCTGAAAAAGGCCTCCGGGTCTCTTGAATCGTTTTTCTCGTCTTTTTTCGTCACTGGGTCCCAACCCGCATTATAAATCCGTTTCTAGTCTCTCAGTCTCCCTCGGGACTCTTTTCACTTGGTTCTATTTATAAGAGAGATTTCTTTACTTTTTTCGCGGCATTTAAAACAAAATATCGAATATTTATAGCCTTTCCGGCAGTTGTAGTGTCCGCGTCAAGCACCGGAAAACGCGGATAACATGCGCGAGAGCACTCGACGAAATCTGGATATTCTTCAGAAAATGTACGAGCACAAGAATTCCAGTCAGGACGTAAATACGCTGCACGCACGTTCAAAAAAATTGGTTGCTGCTTTTTAATAGGTTTATATGGACTATTAGAGGGCCCTACAGAAGAAAAATGCTTCAGAAGAGCTTGCATACCTTTTTTTTACTCATAGATTCTGATTTTGTTTAATAAGTTGGGTTTATTGTAAATACTACTTCCTTTGAGTAGCAAATTTGTTCCTGCAAAAGTTATTAAATCAAGAAAGGTAAAAATTAAATCCTGCGTTATCAAAACTGCAACAGCTCCATCTTTCATTTAATATCAAAATGATCCAATTTATCGAATCAAAAAACTGTACGAGCCAAACTTCATAATCCCAGAAACTGACAGTCATGTTTTTTATTAAAGCTCTCACCGAAAATAAATTTATTAATATAATGAGCCACAATTCATGTTGACCCAACTCCAAGATCAATGTAATACCTCAGGATCTTCTGTGTCTGAAATTCTCTGTACATCATGGAATATTCTGTAATGTTACAGAGTATTCTAGATTATTGTGGAACTACTAATATTACTAATTGATATATAAAAAAAAATATATATATGAAACAAGATTGCTATATGTTTCCAATTTTAAATGGTACAATTCAGAACATTATTAAATTCAAAATAATTCAACTTAAGATTAACTTGGAAAGGAACGTGGAAAATTGGAAAGCTATAATAAAAATTTCCAATCTTGATTGATTTCTCGAATTTTTGAATTGAAATTATTGTATAGAGTAAAATAGTAGAATTTAAAATATACATATGTATGAGTATTAATATTAATTAATTTTTAATTCTGATATTTCGCCGCAAATTTGAAACGTTACTTGAGCTTTGCAGAACTAAAATTGAAGTAAATGTTAACATAACTCAAAATTTTTCCAAAATTCTAAATCTTCTTTTTTAAATCTATACCGAATTCTGGTGGAAAACGCGAACATAACCTTAAATTCTTTCCAAAAATGTATCTTTTTTGAAACCCAATTATTTTTTATTGAATATATCGATTTCCGGTAGAAAACAACCAACATAACCTAAAATTGTATACAATTCTTTAATTTACCCTGAAATCTAATAATTTTCAAAAATTTGAAATACCAATTTTCCACGAAAATACTTACATAATATAACAAAAAATTATTCAAAATTGTAAATATTCTTTGAGGTATAATTATTTTGTATTAATAATATTTATTTCCGGTGTAAAACAAATATATAGCCTAAAATTGTTTAAAAATTTTGAATTTTCTTTTAAATGTACATTTTTTATTAAAAATACGAGGTTTCGATGAAACACACTAACCACATCCGAAATTGTTGAAAAATTGCCAATCTTGTTCAGTTTAGAATTGTTTTTGCCTAAAAATACCAATTTTCAATGTAAAATGACAATGTAACCTAAAACTGCTAATAATTGTGAATCTTTTTTGAAATTTCATGATTCTTTAATAAAAATTACAATTTCTGACGGAAAACACTGTTCGAAATTGTTGAGGATTGTAAATTTTATTATAATAAGCAAAAATCGTTAAATTTAAATCTAATGATTTTTGTTTATAAAAATACTAATGTCAGGTGGAATATGTCAACATGGCCTAAAGTTGATAAAAATTGTAAATATTCTTTTCAAGCTAATAATTTTTTGATAAAAATACCAATTTGCGGAGAGTAAAATTGTTAATCTTCTTTGAAATCGAATATGAGTTTTCTTTGAAATAATCGATTTCGTATGAAAAAAGTCAATATAGCCTGAAACTTTTCAACAATGGTGATTCTTGTTCGATCTATAATGTTTTTTTGTTTAAAAATACGTGGAAAATACAAATTTTTGATGCGAAACTCTTATGTAACCTGAAATTGTTTTGAAAAATGTGAATCTTCAAAATGTAATAATTTGAGTTGAGAAAATGCCAATTCCCGGTAAAAAAAAACGCTAACAAAACTGAAAAACATAAGTTGGTCTAAAATGTTGTATCTTTGAAATCTGATTATTTTCCATTAAAAATACCAATTGACGGTTGAAAAAACACATATGAGCATAGCCTAAATTCATTCAAAAATGTAAATTTTATTTGACATCTAATTATTTTTGTTTAAAAGAAGCAATTTATGGCGTGCAATAGATAGTATACCATTAAGCCATTTCCCTTTCGGGGTAGGCGTGACACTACCCGATTCGGGTAGTGTTTCTAGGTTGATAACTTGTAGTAAATAACTACAAGTGTGGGCTCACCACACCCACGATGTGCCAACAGCACTCAGTTTTCTCGAATGGTCACCCATCCAAGTGCTAACCGCGCCCAACGCTGCTTAACTTCAGTGATCTGACGAGAACTGGTTTTTTCAGCGTGATTACTGATTTCCAGTGAAAAATTATAAAACAAACAAATTAAATTTGAATAAATAAATTAAACATTTGCTTTGAAAATAATAATTTTCAGCGAAAAGAACTAACATTAAACACATATAATATTCTTAATAATTTATTGGATATTTTGAAACTTTTTATTTAACCACGCAACAGTATTAAATATCACGAATGTTTGTCAATACGCATAACGTTTTATGTGACTTTGCTTATTAAAAGGGATTATTTCTAGATTTAATTTTCAAAATTCCACATGTTTATAATACAACATCAAGTAATGTAACTTTAATCAGCTTATCAGCAACAATGATTGCAAGATTTTCGAGATATATCGTTACACAACTTTTTTTTTAGTAGGATTATTATCAATATGTCACCATGATATTTATCAAAGGACATGTTAACCTGATATGAAGTGCGATTCTATGTTTTATGACAAAATAAATTTGAAAAACATTAATAAAACCAACTTTATGCGGCGGACGAAATGTATCAGATGCAAATGGAACCTATTAGCTGCCCACAATTTTATATTATTATTGTAGAATTCCGGAACTTTCTAGAATTTTTTTTATCTGAATGTTCTAGAGTGTTTCGGGATTTTATAGAACATTCTTTTCCTGAAATCGCCTCTATGTTCTTGAATGGTTTTGAAATTACTATAATTGTTTTCAAATGCTCTAGAATATGCTGACATAATATATTTTATAATTGCTTCTTGAGAATCTGGAATATTCTGAAATCGTGTAGAATTTCTTGGAACATACTTTGTCTTGCAAAATTCTATAAGAATGCAGGAATATTATGAAAAATTTCAGAATATTCTGAAATTTCTCAGAACGTTTTGGAATGTTCGAGATTGTTCTTGAATTCTCAGAAATTTTGAAATTTTCTATAACATTCTATTAGGTCCTGGAAAGTTATGCTAATTTATTGAATAGGATCATTATCGGAAGTTAATAACCCAATGATGCTTAATCTAATAATCCTTATACTAGAAAGTTGTCCGTTTTCCGAGTTAGATGACTGTATCGTTAAGGGGATTTCAACTTGAGAGTATAAGGTGTTCTGGAGCAATATTTCATTTGCATATCGTTCATAGAAAAGCAATATTGACATCGTTATACCGAAATTGATATAACCGCGATTCCTGAATTTTGACAACCTCTCCCATAAACTCCATAACCCTATATATACGTTGTATTTCAATTTTATGAATGAAAAATGCGTTACGTGCAATAGGAGAATTGATTTCTGTCAATTGTCTCTAGTATAGATATGAGTACAATATATATATTGTGTACTTCAAATCGAAGAAATAAATCAACGAAAATTTCGAACGTACTACGAAAATTGTATTAATAATCACTCAGTCAGATGACCTGTTTTTTGGATTCCAATTGTTGATTAATTAATTTGTTCATTGTTTCCATTTCCTTAATTTACGCGAATTGCTGTTGCGTTCTAGTTTGTCCAATTTAACAGTTTTTGCTCTCCCTGTTTCTACGGAAGCAGATTTCCGTGGTGCCACCCTCTAGTTACACCGGATTGTGTACCATTCAAACCTTGTAAACCAGACCGAGATTTACGTTTATACTGTACCAACACTTCTCCATTAGTAACTGCAACGGAAGCATAATTTACAATTAGTCAGAAAGCAGAGAAATGACTTGATGACAGAATAATCATCTGACCGTTTCCACTCGACATGCTAGTATCAGATGAGAAAATAAAGACAAGCGAAATTCGTCTCTAAATAAATGTTTTTAGTCGTGCATTAAATACATTTCATAAACTTTTTATACATTGAATTTCAGCAATAATTTATTTAACATCAATTAGATGAATTTTAGTAATTTATTCTTTTAGGGAAGGTCCACTAAATACGTAAAGATGATTTTTGAAACTTTAAACACCCTTCACCCCTATTTTAAGCATTCTTAAGATTTTTAAACCCCTTTCTTCCCCTTAATACGATTTGTTTTATATTTTTCACTCAATATATCAAAAATATGTAAATTACTTTCACCATCAATGAGATTTCAAAAGACTTCAAAGTATTTCAAAGGTTTAAAAACCGTTTCAAAGAATTACAAAGTTATACGAAATTTGACCAGATTTATAAAGCTTTTTAGGGATTTTATGAGATTTTAAGAAATTTCAAAAGATTTCAAAGGATTACAAAAGTTTTAGAATATTTCAAACGATTCCAAAGGATTACAAGAGTTTTCAAAGATTTAAAATTATTTTAAAAGATTTCGAAAGTTTGAAGAAATTATCTAGTACAATTTCAGAGATAACCTCAATTTTTCAAGGGATTAAACAAAATTTCAAGGGTCTTCAAGAAATTTGATCAAATTTCCAAAAAATTAAGTAGATTTCAAAGGATTTGAAAAAAGACCGAAGGATTTCGACGGATTTTAAGAAATGAAGAACGATTTTTGCGGAATGCAAGGGATTTGAAGAGATTTCGAAATATTTCAAAATAAGTCACGGGATTTCAAAGGATTTTAAAGGATTACATGTTATACTGGAGTATTCATTACGAATTTTGAGGGATATCAAAGAATTATAATGGGATTTTGCAGATTTGAAAGAATTTAAAGAGATTTCAGGGGATTCGAAAAGATTTTCAAATATTTAAAAGGATTGAAACGGATTTTAACAGATTTCAAGTGATTTAAAGAGGGTTCGATAATTTCACGGTATTTCCAAAGCTTTTAAGGGATGCTTCAAGATTTCAGGAAATTTCAAAAGATTTCTAAGGATTACAAGAATTTTAGGATATTTTAGACGAGTCCACAAGATTGCGAAAGTTTTCATAGATTACAAGTGATTTTAAAAGATTTCAAGAGTTTGCAGAATTTACATAGTACAATTTGAAATGAATATTTATTTTTCAAAGGGATTCAACAAGATTCTAAGGGATTTCAAACGGTTTATTAAGATTTTCCAAAATTTTAGTGGATTTCACAGGATTTCAAGAGATATCAAAGGATTTCGACGGTCAAACAATGTAGAGTACGGCGAATATAGAATTTACTTTTCACATTCTCTATACTATTTTATCATAAATAAACTTTAAAAGAGAAATAGATTTCATGTAACTTATTTTCGCGGACGTTGGAGAAAACCGACTGACCAGAACATCGTCGTAGCACTGACCCTTAGGGTTCCCCGCAGTAATCAGTAGTAAGAGTCTGGCTATGGTCAGGCTATCCACGTTTTCCACAGAGCAAAGCCATACTATTCCTTTATTGATTTTCAATACTTAAGAGCTAAATTATATGTGGTCAAATAGAACATCCGAAGAAAAGAAAATATAAATAGTATCTCAATTGGGAAAAATCCCGGATCGAAAAACAGAGTGTTTATTATTTCAAATAATTTACTTATGGGCAAGTTCACATCATGAATATCAGAGTTTGCAAATAATCGTTCCATTTTAATGAAACTGGTTAAAATTATAGAACCATATGAAAGACATTTTGAAAGATTTTTGAAATTTCTTAAAATTATAGCGCCAACGGCCATACCACGCTGAAAAACCCAGTTCTCGTCAGATCACTGAAGTTAAGCAGCGTTGGTCGCGGTTAGTACTTGGATGGGTGACCATTCAAGAATACTGACATGAGTGCTGTTGGCACATCGTGGGTGTGGTGAGCCCACACTTGTAGTTATTTATAAGTACAAGAAAAACCTAGAAACACTACCCGAATCGGGTAGTGTCACGCCTACCCTGAAAGGGAAATGGTTTAATGGTATATTATATTATAGAAGTTACGTCATATTGCATCTTTGGGTTAGATTTTTTTGAAATAACCACATATCAGGTACCGATGATTAATTTTGATGAGACTATCAGGTATTGGAGATAAAATTATATATTGAAGAAATATTTGTAAAAAAAATTTCAATATTTTGCCCGATAAAAAGTAGAAAAAAAAGTTGATTTTATGTTCGTGTAATACCCGCATTTTAATATTTTTGAATATGGATAAAAAATGCAGTATGAGACCACCTTTCATTTGAATAAAAAATTCATGGAGGCTCTTCTGGTTCCCGTGATATCGTTATTTTCGTGAGATCGTGAGCTGCGCTGTCAGTGTTGACACAAAAAACGATAGAACCTGCAACTTTTGTGTCACCTTCTTACAAATTTGTTTCCATGCTCAGTGTGGCTTGGAGTTAGTACTCAGGGGGGAGGGGGTGCTTAGTTTAAAAAAACTGTTGACTTGTCATTATAGTTGTTATAAACAAATTCTATGAACGAAAACTCAAAAACATTATGGATTGTTCATTTGTAAATGATATTTCGGCATTAAAATTTCTTACTTTAATCAACAAAGTCATACTTGATTATAAAAATATGCCTCTTGTTATTATTTGTTAATTCTAGAAAAAGATTATGTAACCAAATTGCAAGTTTGGACATCTGAAGTCATCATTGCGAGTAAGGTTTAGTGTTAAAAATATATTATCTATTAACTTTGAAAACAAATTGTCACTGTAGATATAACAGGCATAAAATTATGTCACTGCTATCCTATATGCAGCATCATTTAAGGGAAATTAAGAGAAAAAAATTTCTCTTGCTGACTTTGAATATCCACACTTGGCAATTGTTTAAACAGTTCGTTTATAAAATTAACAAATAACATTGAATGAAAAATTTTCTTCACTTAATTCTGAATCCCACTGGCAACATGAATTAGGGTCAGTTAAAAAATAAAATTATTTTTTGTTGCCTTAAAATGTCTCACTAAAATGACGATATCTCGAGAACCAGACGTCTCCATTATTTTTTTCAATGGACAGTGATTTCATGAACAATCTTTTGATCGATATCATCAACAAATTAATGGTGGGTATTTCGCGGAAAATGAAATAAAAAATAATTTCTCTGACTTTTTTTTGGGCGAAATTTCGAAAATTTTGATATAAAGTTAAATATTTTCTGAATGTATAATTTCCAATTTAGGAATTTCAAATTAAATTAAAATCAAATTCAAAATGCTATTTAACGTGCAATACTCAAGTTAATGTATAGAATTCCTAAAAATAAAACAAGAATCCAAAGATAAAATTGGGACAAACACCACAAAATACTCCTATTGCAATTCCTAAAAACGAAAAAAATAGTTTCTTTGGACAAAAATAAAAAAGAGGAAAGAAAAATGAGAAGAAAAACAAGCAAATTATGCCTTCTCATTTTTCTTTACTCTTTTTTATTTTTGGCCCAAGAAACAAATTTTTTTGTTTTTAGGAATTGCAATAGGAGTATTTTGTGGTGGTTGTCCAAATTGGATCGTTGGATTCTAGTTTTATTTTCAAGAATTCTGTACATTGTATAATTTTATCTCTGATACCTTCAAATTTCATCGAAATCCAACTATAGGTTCCAGAAATGTCGAGAAAAAAAATCCAATTCAAAAATTCAATATTGCGTGATTCCCATAATTTAACATTTTTAAAAATCCCTTGCACCCAAAATGTCTCTCATGTAGAACTCTAATTTCATTAGGTTTCATTTAAATCAAACAAACAACTGGAGATTCTGATATTCCTGACGTGTACTTACCCTTATACTAAAATTACGAAAGAAAAAAGTTGAAAGCGAAAAATTCTCCAAGAGATTATATACCTAACTTTAAAGTGCACTATCTTCTTCATTCCGATATGTGGCCTGTATTTACTGAAGTCGTTCATTTATAGCCAGAGTCAATTACGAAATTTGAAAGCTATGCTCGGGGCTAACTTCAGTTACAAAACCCATCAACGCTGATTGGAGAATATTCTTTAATTGATGTGCGTACAAAATATGTATATTTATATTTTATATTATATAACAAGGGAAACTAAATGGAATTTTTTTAATTTGTTTTAAGCGAGACAGCATATTCTGCTGAAAAAAGAATATCTGAATCTCTATCCAATAATAGTCCGAATCTGTATTCTTCTGTTTTATTTCAATCTATCCTGTTTGTATTCATGATATTCCATTTTATCCTGTTTTTTAGTTTTTATTCCAATGCTATATCCATACCTATTCAATTCGAATTTTCTCAATCTGCTCGCTCTTCTGTGTATAATAGCACTTTCCTTTGCCTATTCCTTTTACAAAAAAAAAATGCATTTTTATCTTCTTTTATTTTTGAAATGGATGCCATTCCCGTTCATCTGGAAATTCCTTATCAGAATTAGTTCCAAGAAAAATAAAAATTCTTTCTGATGGTACCACTACTTACTCGCTTTTCTTGTATTCAAATCTGCAAGACATTAAGTCCGAACTTTTATAAAAATGTTCTTCTTATAATTTTTTTGTTCTATTAAAAGTCATAGAACTCTCACCCACTTTCATGCTCATGTTTGAAAAGATTGTGGAACATAGGAAAAGATTATTGGACCAACTCCAGTGGAGTAAAGCACGGAATAAAAGCGTTACGGAAGTCGACGTTTTTGCAAATCTAGCCTTGCCAGACGATAAAGTCGACAGTGATGCGACAGCAAACAGTTACGCTAATGGTATAGTCGAGTCTGAAAGGTCCCTGCGTGTCAAAAAAAATAAGAATCATAAAAATTCGCCTTGAAATGCAAAGAAACATAGTACGGAAATATTGATGAGGTGATTGCAATAGACCTTTCATAGCTCTTCTGAAAAGTAATTTGTCCTAATTTTTAAAAACTTCACAATGCAGTTCTTAAAATGTACAGGTAATGGGTTGTAACATTTACTACTTTAAAAATTTCAAAGAAGAATTCTCTTCTGCATTAATCACTTTATATTTAGAATGGCTCAAAAAAGTGAAATTATTGAATGAAACAGGTGGAATAATAGTACAAAAAAAGTTATTATAAGACAATATTTGTATACCGGGTTATTGCCAGGCTGCTATATTTCATAAAATTTTATTTGGCCATTCATAATACTCTGCCGATTTTGTAGATCGAGGCAGTGATCTTTCTGTCGGCCCAGTAAAGAATATGTACTCTCAAGAAAGTTTATATAGTAATGCTGAGCTGAAACTTTTGGACTTCTTCCAAACAGCCGGAAAATGCAATAAAAGAACCTTGGTTATAAAGCGATCCTCCATCATCAGCTACATTAATTAGGAGATCAAACCATTCTTTCAAACGAATTTAAATATTACGATCTAGTCCAATTAGTATTTTATTCAGTTCCGGTTACCAAACATTTTTGCAAGTCATACAAATTAAAACTTTAATACAAGAAAATTTTTTACGTTTTGATATTGAATACTTAACTGCAAAATTAAAGCAATCAAAGCATAATAAGTGTTTCAAATTTAATGTATATACAAATACAATACAATAATGTTTAGTTTATCAAATCATCAAACAATTCTATTAGACTTTGTTCGAACTTAGAGTTCTTTTATCTTGCCTGAAAAAAGCATATGTTCTTTCCTTTAAATATCTTCAGTTAAAAAAAATGGACATATTATTACTTATTCGTAAAAATTAGCGTGCAGAAGCGGACTGGAATTCATCAACCGACCCGATCAAAAACTTGCAGGCCGGCCCTAAAAGCCGTCCTACCTAATTTTTTTGGAAGGAATTAAAAAGATTTGCAAGTTTCCAGGGATTTAAAAGGATTTTAACAGATTGAAAGAGATTTAAAGGATTACAAAGGACGTCAACAGCTTTCAAGGGAATTCGTAGAATGTCTAAGGATTTTAATTATTTGAAATAATGTTCAAAGCTTTTAAACGTTTTAGGGAATTTTAACAGTTATAAAAGATTTTACAGTAGTCCAAGAGATTGCACGAGCATTAATTGAGGGATTTGATATTATTCCAAAGATTTGAGCTTTTTTCAGAGATTAAAGCTTCAGAAGGATTTTGAACAGTGTTATAGGACTTAAAAGCTTTTAAGATATTGACATATATTTCAAGGGGTTTCAAAAGATTTCCAAGATTTACAAATATTTTAAAGGATTTTTAAGAAATTTCATAAGGCTTTCGAGGACTTCAGTAATTCTAATGGATTTTAAAGCCTCCTAATGTTATAATTGAATCATTCCCTCAGAATCTCAAAGGATTTCATAAGAATTTGAATATTTCAAGAAATTTCAAGGAATATCATCAGACTTCATGTAATTTTAGGGGATTTCAATGGGTTTTATAATATTTCAATGGATTTCAAAGAATTTATTTACAAGCCTTGAGGAATTTCAAAGAATTTCAAAGATTTGAAAAGATATTGAAATATTTTCAATAGAGTTCTAGAATCTAATGAAATTTTAAAGAACTTCAACGATTTTCAAGATTTGAGGATATTTTAAAAGATAACCAAACATTCCAAGCGCTTAAAAGATGTCAAGGTATTTTAAAAGATTTCAAAAGGTTTGAAATATTTTACGGTATTTCCAAAGATTTCAAAGAATTTCGCTGCAGATTTACAAAATTTGTACAATTTCTCATGGATTTTAATGATTTTAAGAAATTCAAAAATTCAGAATTTGACGGAGTTTTCAAGGAAATTTTAGGAAGATATCCAAAATCTAATAAGTTTTTAATTTGATCTAACTTGGTCGTTGAAGACATTAGTATCCGCACAAAATCTATTAAATGCTTGTTTTCATATAGTGGAATTTAAAAATTGCAAAACTTGAAAACTGATTAAATTTACATTAAGTGTTCGTAAAATCTAATAATTCTGAAAACATATTAAGAACTGTACACTTTAAATGAGATTTATCTGGTTAACAAAAATAACATAACAAATGAAATTCAAAATGATTGTATAAAATTTATTTAAAAAAAATTATATTTATGTACAAAAAAAAGCATTCTCTATCATTTTTACGGGTCAAACTTGAAGAATATATATAATAATATATTTTAAATTCAAACCTTCGAAGTTTAGTAATTCTAAAAATGTTAAAAATTGTACGATCTCTAGTTGGAAGCTTTAAAAATAATGAATTCAAACTTAATTGAACCGTTAAAAGTTAAACAACTCCAAACTTTGTTTAAAATTGAAGTATTCTTGAACAAAGATCGTCAAACTAAGTCGATAAAAATGAGCAATTTTCAAATTGTGCATCACGTTTTTGATAATTAATCATTTTAATGAAAAGTGTGAAAGCAATAACTTGAAATTCAATCAAAAAGCATTCTCATGGGCGGGATAGCTTAATGTTACTTCAAGACAAAGATGATGTCAAAACTGTTGAATGATATAATCAAGTGTCAAATATGATTGTTGCATGAATTTTATTTAATATATTTTTAAAAAACAGCTTAAAATTCTAAACATTTTAGTACATTTACCAATTTTTTTTTATACTTTATTCAAAAAACTGTGTGACTTGAAACGTCACATCCTATGAAGTGCTGAACCAATCAGAATAATGGTATGCAATGGCTCTATTGACTAACGAATATCCAGCTGACAGCTGGCGAAAAAATTTGCAACTTCTAAACATTTTAAACACCTCTTTGGGTCCTTCTTCACACTTTTGAAACACATTTTAAGTAATAAGCATGAAAATACGTTATATTTAGCCAAGTTTAACCCAATCACTAGCGGCCATAATAATTCCCCAATCAACTGCGCTAATTGATGTTTCCTTCCGACGCTAGCCCAATCAGAATGCCTCATCTTCCTGCCAAAAATTTAAAGAGTATACTTTTCAAACATTAAAAAGGATATTCACACTTATTTGAAAAAAAACTTTCCTTGAGTTATTATATTAAATTTGTAGTGCTCTTTTAATTTCACAGAGAGAAAACCATATTTGAAAATATGCAACAACCCCATTGGCAGGACAGAATAAGCCGCGAAACAAAAAAACATGCGAGACAAAGTGAATAATTTAATTTAAAGATTATTATATATGTATCACCACTACGTAGCGCGTCCCTCAGGTTGCGGATAGAGGAACGGCCCGTAAGGCTGAACAGCCCGTAAGGCTGAACAGCCCCCAAGGTTAACTGCGAATACA
>CAKNYM010041547.1:22164-37366 GCA_932195095.1 Andricus curvator
AATGAACTTTCGAGTTCGAACTGCTAATCTATAATAATAATAATCCGACTGAAACTTTTTTAAAGAAAATGCTTTCTCTTCGCTAATTTGTTTTCGAGAGAAAGGCGCACAAGAAAGTTGAAGGTCAAGAATCCTAGAACGTGAAGTGCACCAAAAAATAGGAGATAAAGTAAGAAGGAAAGAGGCAAGAGGAAGTACTACTGGAGAAAAAACAAGAATGATTTATTTCTAGTGAGGTTACCCTCAACTATAAGTCAAACGAGTCCGATAACCATGTTCCTAATCGCAGTACCGTCTGCGCGCCACCCCGTTGGTCTCGTGCCAATTCTTGTACGTAGCCCAGGAACAAGACGTGGTAGAAACCGGACGACCAAAAAATCCAGATGAAAGGAAACTGAAACTTTCTAGATGGTGGATAGTGTCAGAAAAAGTAGAGGAAATTAAATTTTTTCAAATTATTCCAACGGCCATACCACGCTCAAAAACCCAGTTCTCGTCAGATCACTGAAGTTAAGCAGCGTTGGACGCGGTTAGTACTTGGATGGGTGACCATGCAAGAATACTAACATGAGTGCTGTTGGCACATCGTGGGTGTGGTGAGCCCACACTTGTAGTTATTTATAACTACAAGAAAAACCTAGAAACACTACCCGAATCGGGTAGTGTCACGCCTACCCTGAAAGGGAAATGGTTTAATGGTATAATAATTCAATCTGGCTCTACGGGAGGGGCTCCTAATGTGGCACGCTCAAATTATGGGGCTAATATTAAGTAGTAGGGGCAGCCACTGAGGTGCCGTCCATAAACTAAGTTACTAATTGTAGGATATGCTCGACCCCCCGTCCCCCTCATTGAAGATCATAGTTTTTTCGTCCCCGTCCCCCCCACCGAAAGAAAAATAGCCGTTGACGGTATGGTGAACTTATATAAGCTTTGGTAATAGATCATGAATAATAAAAAATATTTCAATATCAGACTTCACAGCCAAATATGCTTTCAAAACAGTAAGAATGAAGTAATTTTTTTTACAAAAATAGGAGAATAATAGAAGAGTAAATTCTTTTAAATAAAGTTATGTATAGATACATCATTGAATTAAATGTGAAACGCTTTAAATTTCTAAGATTCCAAGTCGAGATATTTTGCATGTTCAAGAAAATACTTGAATTTTGAACCAAATAATTGAAACTGAAATCGTTAAATTTTGATTGAAAAAATTAATCAAGAAAAAAGCCATTTCCAACAAAATACTGAATTTTTCAGCCAAAGAGATGACTTTTCAACAACAACAAAAAATCATTTTCAATGAAACAGTAGCAATAACAACCAAACAGGTAGCATTATTAACCAAACAGTTGAACTTTTAAGCAAACAGGATGACAAATTCAAAAAAATTATATTTTCAACCAAATAATTAAATGTTTAAACCAAAAAGATGAATTTTTTTGCATGCAGTTGAATTTTCAACACAAAAGTTTATTTTTAAACAAGAAAGGTGAATTTATACCCTGAAAGATTAATTTTTAATCCAAAAGGACTAATTTTCAATAAAACAATGGAATTTTAAGACCAAAAAAGGTACCTTTTACTGAATAGTTGAATTTTCAACCACATAATTAGAATTTTAACAAAGCAGTTCAATTCCCAACAAAAGAG
This sequence comes from Andricus curvator, assembly GCA_932195095.1. Lineage (NCBI taxonomy): Eukaryota > Metazoa > Arthropoda > Insecta > Hymenoptera > Cynipidae > Andricus > Andricus curvator. The sequence continues at coordinate 23,821 of CAKNYM010041547.1, forward strand.
ATAAATTTTCTACTAGAAAAGATCAGTTTTCAACCAAAAATAGAATCTTCAAATTCCCAGTCAAAGAAATTAATTTTCAACAATAGAAGAAGCATTTTGAACCAAAAAAAAAAACGAATTTTTAAGCAGTTAAATTTAAACAAAAAATACAAATTTTTAACAAAATAGTTACGTCCTCAACCGAAAAGATTAATTTTTAACAAACAAGATTACTTGTGTACCCAAGGAGACGAATTTTCAACGAAATGCATACATTTTCTACTAAACAGTTTTATTTTCAACTTATGAAGGATGACGTTTATCCAAAAATTTAATAATCAATTTTTCAGATGAAAAAGTTGAATTGTAACGAAAAGTATAAATTTCCAATAAAAAATATGAATTTTTGACAAAAAAGTTAATTCTCAACTAAGGGATCGTTCATAAACTACGGTACGCGTTTGTCTTTTGTTAAAATAAAGATGAGAATATCATTTCCGTGAAGTTGAAAAGGATACAACGATATAAACAACAGAAAAACGCGTAACGTAGTATATGAACGATCCCCAACTAGTTTTATTTTTTACCAAGTTGTACGATTTTCAAGCCAAAAAACTCAATTTTCTGCAAACCAGTTGAATTCGACTAAAAAGAACGAATTTGCAACTAGATACTTATCTCCTCGACGAAAGGGATCACAGAAAAAACTGGGGTTTCCATTAGAACCCATTTTTGGTTCCAAAGGAGCTGCAACAAAAATGAACCTCACTTGCTGGAAAGGAACCCAAAACGATAAATGAGCTCTAAATGATACCTCAGTTGGGGTTCTAAAGGATCCCAATTGTAAATGAGCCTATTTCTAAAGAACCTATTTTTCGCTTTGCCCACTTCGACATTTTGTTTAATTAATTATAAAATTTTTACCTGAAAGCACACATGTAATCAAACTCTGATGGACATAAATTCATGAAGACAATGAAGGTACAAAATATTACCGTAATTAAAATACATATAATGACTTGATAGATGTAATTTGCAGGTTATGTAACAAGCTTGTAAACATAAAGGCTTATTCATATGCAAGAAACTTTTCGAGATGTCACTTTTTAAAAGTACAAATATATATTATTAGAAGTGCTGTAGGGTCGTTGCAAAAACAAAATTTCCTTTTGTTTTATAATTTTACCATAAAATATAAAAATAGATAACCAATTTTTTTCGAATTGGAAACAAATTTTTTTAAAGTCTTAATGCGCATGCGTCGCACCAGCAGCCTCACTGCATGTTGATCGTGCGCTTATTTGAAATGATAAAATATGCAAATCAATTTTTTACAACATAATTATTATAATATTATTATTATAATTATTGTTTAATAATTTTGAAGCACAAAAAATATTATGAATTATTCAGAATTGACATTTGTGAAGAAAAGTCTTCCTTCTTTTGAATTTAAAATCAATAATTCATTTGTAAAGAGTAAAATCAAAGAATTAATTTACCTTTTACTCTAAAAGTCTATTTTGTGATCTGAAAATTAATTTCTTTGATTCTAAACTGATGATTTATCATGAAAAATTAATTTACACATTTGATAATTTAAAAAAAAACATATACAGCGAAAAACACGATAATTGACAGAAATGGACTTGTAGATTGAACTATTTAAAAACTGTTACAGATTGAACTATTTTTAAATTTAAACATTAAAAATTGTGATATTTACAGGTGCAATAGTTCAAAATTGTATTAAATACATCCAGGAATCATCAAAACAACTGGTTTTCCTTCCCCAAGCACATACATTTTCAGGGTGGCGATTCGGCGGACAATTTCAAATTCCCGGTTATTTCCCGGTTTTTCCCGGTCAAGTTTTTCCATTTCCCCGGTCAACTAAAAGTAACATATTCATATTTGCCGTAAAACGCAAACATTTATTTTAATTCATGACGTTCACTCTGAACATCCTTTAACACAACACAACAAAACATTGCAAAATAAATGAATTTTCAAAAAATACTTGAATTTTCCACTAAAACTATCAATTTTTCACAAAAAAAATGAAATAGTTAAACTTTTCAACCAAAGTGATAAATTTTCAAATAAAATTATGAATCTTCAACTGAATAGTTAAATTTTAAACAAAATAAAAAATAAATTTTCAGCTAAAATTATGAATATTTAACTGTAACACTTAAATTTTCGACCAAAAAGATGAATTTCTAAACCAGAAGATTAATTTTCAAATTAAAATAATTATTTTGTACAAAAAATACAATTTTTCAACAAAATACATGAATTTTTAACAAAATAGTCGAATTTTTGATTAAAGGAGACAAATTTTCAACCAAATAGTTGAATTTTGAACTAAAACAAGAATCATTTTCAACCAAAAATGGAATGGTAACGTTTTTAGTGAAAAAAAAATTAACTTTAAACCAAACATAAGAGTTTTCAATTAAAACAATGAATATTCAACTGAAATAGTTGAATTTTCAGACAAAAAAATTAATTTTTACTAAAAGAGATAAATTGTCAACCAAAACTTAAATAATTATATTTCAAGTTGAATTTTTATTAAATTTATTAAATTAATGTTTAACCAAACAAACGAAGTGATGAATTTTCAAATAAAATTCTAAATATTTAACTGAAATAGTTCAATTTTAAACCAGACAGATGAATTTTTTACTGCAATGATGAATCTTTAAGTAGAATAATTGAATTTTGGACCAAGAAGATGAATTTCTACCAAAAGACGAATTTCCAACTCAAAAAGATAATTTTTCTACCAAAAATTGAATAAATAAATTGATAGGCAAAAAAATGAAAGTTGAAAAAAAAGAGATGAATTTTCAACTAAAATTATGGAATATTCAACTGGAATAATACTTACATTTTCATTAAAAAAAAATAATTACCTAAAATATTTTAAGTAATTTATTTAATAAATTACATTTTTCTATACAAAATTATAGACAATGAAATGAATAATTGGATGAAAAAACTTCACTTCATTGGCGAATTTGTTGATGACAGCTCTCTCAGCTCGCGGAAATTGTTACAAAACATTTATTTATATTTTTTTATGAACATATTGCTTAAAATGTGTTGCCTCGAAAAAAAAAAGTAAATGAACGTTTTCGAATAATTCCCGCGAGACGAAAGTGCTGCCATCAAATTGCCACTTCATAACCTCAAAATTCTAATACCGATTGGTCCTATTGTGAACGATTGAAACTTTGCAACACTGAATCTTTCCCAATCGTGCACACACGATTAAGAAACACGATTAGAAACAATTCAAATTTCTTTCTATCATTCTGAATTGTTTTCAATTAATTATTTCTAGAAGGGTAAACAGTTTGCTTTTTCCGAAAATTGTAAGCATAATAAATAATAATATCGTTTGTGTTTGCTTTACCGACATATTCTGTAAATCGCGAAATTACCAACCCGACTTTGCAAGCGGTTGGTTTGTGAATGCGCCTTTATGTTATTCTTTTCAAGTGCGCTCTAAACGAACCCTTTTGGGTCTCTGCAGGTATCTATTGGAGCTCAAGTTCGAAAGGATACCAACTTTTATTTGAGCCGCAACATTAGTGAACCCCAGGGGGGTGACACGATTTTCGCTTTTGCATTAGAGGCGCGTGTCAGTTTTGTGAAGAGCGGCGAGTCGTGAAGCATTGGCGCCACCTCCACGACGCCCGGTCTGCCCGTTGTCTGTTATGATTTTGCATACACAAACTCGTGAAATGTCATAACTTTATCGTCTATTTGCCATATTTTATTTATTTACGGATACATGTGTTATAACAATGGGGGGGGGGGGCATCGACGTATAGCACCGAACTGTCTATCAGGGTACGACTCAACCCGCTCAAACGGAGTAAAACAGTGCATTTTTCCGTTCTAAAAAATGAGGTTGACCGTTGGCACCAAGCAATTAAGCATGACAAAAAGGATTTTATTGTTAAACCTGGAAATGTAGTTTGTGAAGATCACTTTTTAAATGATCAAATAATTTGGAAAAAGAAAGTTTTAGCTCCGGATGGAACGGTTATGGCGATAGGTATGAGGATTTGTTTACACCGATGTTCTTTAACCTAAAATAATTGAATGGCTCTGACGGTTTCATGACTACATTGATTTTTAAATTTTGATATATTTTTCTTCTTGTAAAACTTGTAGATTATTGTAATAGTGTGTAACATTATATTTTTATTAGTTTTTGAAATTTTAAAAATATTTTAAAACCCTTACTATCTTTAAGAAAATTGTAAAAGTAACATTAATGACAGTTTTGAATTATCGCCGAGTTTCGACATTTATTACTTTAATAGGAACGTAAGTTCTATTATTTCGGTCTTGCGATCAATTTGAATAAAAAAGACTGTATTAGGTATAATATAAGCCTTTATCGGGTATAATTTGCCTGAGGATGACCAACAGATTGAGGTCGAAACGTTGCGAGAATGAAACTTTTTATAATTAAAGTATTGACTCGGAATACTCCTAGTCTTTTTTATTCAAATTGATCGTAAGACCGAAATAATAGAACTTACGTTCCTATTAAGGTAACAATTGAATTGATCAAAGGAAGATTTCACTTCTTAAAAATTGTTTTAAGAAGTTGTTTATTTTTATCATTTCGAAATTTATGTACAATTACATTAATTTATTAATAAATTCAAGTACTAAAGTAAATTACAATTGTAAAATAATGATTTTCTTGCAGTCAGAATAGTACAAGAAACCTAACTTTAAAAAAACGATAATTTTATGAAAAAGAAAGTCGCGACATTTTGTAAAACTAGCTTTGTTCAATTGTATATAATAAATTATTATGTTCTGTCTGCATAATAATTGCTATACTTTAATCGCAGTATATTCGTAAATAATTTAAATAATTATATTTATTTAAATAAATTAACCTGGCATTTATTACTCCTATATACCATCCTACTGTCTTTACCCCATATTTAATTTATATCTCCATCTTTTCATTCAATTTTTAAATAAATAAACGACTAAATGTACGTTAAAGTTAATAACTTTATTACTGATAATCTTTTAGCCATTTCACGATCAATACAATATACTGAATATTGAAAATTATGATTTTTAAATTTGCTTGTATATTTTTATTATAATGTAATAATAGATTAGGATCATTCGAGTAATTAAAAAATAGACAAAAAATTTTATATATTATCATTTCAGAACATTTAGTTTATTTGTTTTAAACGGTAAATACGTAATCTTTATATTTTACCATTCCACTCTACTTGAAAATTAAAAACCGACATTTCCAGTGTATGTAAGGTCTATTTTTTAATCCTAGGTATTTTTTAAATTCTAGAAACAGTTAATCCTTGCCTAATTCAAGCTAAAAGTATTTAAATTATCCACAAACATCCAAAATATTATAAAAACTGCGAAAAATACTAAATCTCCCATGATTCTAATCAGCTTTCGTTCAAATATAGGGCGTGGCGCTAGTGGCACCAGTGTTTCATTTTCTGCCGTCCTTCACAAAACTGACACAGCGCATTTGTATGGCGAGTCACCCCCCTGGTGAACCCCCAGTTTTTTCTGTCATACATTTTTAAACTAAAATGATGAATCTTAAAAAAAAATGCAACAAAAGAGTTCAACATTCAACCAAAAAGACGATTTTTTAACCAAGAACGCTAATTTACTACTAAAAAATACAAATTTTTTACCAAATGTATGAATTTGTAACCAAATACTTGAATTTTTAAATAAATAGTTGAATTTTCAAATAAAAAAGATCAATTTTTCACCAAAAATAGAATAGTTGAATTTTCCGTCTAAACCATTAATTTTCAACCGTAAAAGAAACAAATTCTCAACAAAATAATGGAATTTACAGAAGTGATGAATCGCCAACCAAAAAATGAATTTTAAACAAAGTATTTCAACTTTAAACCAAGCAGTCATATTTTTAACCAGAAAGATGACTTTTTAACAAAATACTTAAATTTTAAACAAAGTAATTGGATTTTCGACTATATAATATAATTTTTAACCAAACGAGATGAATTCCGAACCGAAAACATATTAGTAGCAGTTTTTTTATTGTAATGGAAAATACTGAAAATGAAATTTTTAGTAACTTAAATCATAACATCATCTTTTATTTCTGATATACAGAAGACACATTAATCTGCATTCCAAAAAATAAAGTAAGCGATATTTTACAAAAATGTAACTATAAAATGACAGCTTAAAATACACTATTGGATTAGCAAAGGGAAACAAAATTAATTTTCGAGAAAATTTATCGCAAAATGAAATAACAAACTTGATACTGATTGGTATAGAAAACCTATACGGTAAGCCGGTTTCTCGATTTCACTTCACATTACGAAATTTACAATAAAATTGGTCTTACGAGTATTTTCGGTATAGTTAATGGAGCGATAAAATTGTCAGATAGAAAATTTCATAATGAAAATTTAAGCATTTTTAAAAAACTTTTGAAAAAATGGATGTCCCGTAAAACTGTTAAAAGTGAAGATAACTTCTAGTAAAATTTTTTTTCCAAATGTTAAATGTTTCAAATGACATTTTTTCTCATAATATTGCTGACTAAACAAAGTTTTAGATAGTTTTTGATGAAGCTGTTTTCAAAATTTTCAATAAAAAGAGCAAAATTCAAATTGTTTTCTCCGTTGAAAATACTTTTAATAAAATTCTTTCTCCAAACGTTTAATGTTTCCAATTACATTTTTTTTGTATAACATTTTTGACTAACAAAATTTTTTTAAATTCAATTCACGCATTTTTCTCCGACCCATTTAATTGCATGCATTTTCTCTACAGTTGCAAATTGTGATCTGCTGGATGTATGAAACGAAAAAACTATGACAAGTGTGATATTTGTTCCATATTTTTTTGCCGTTTCTGGGACCAAGGCGAACGATCATATCCATAAAACTGGTATCTGTGGTCCACTTTCCTTGTATTATTTTTATCAGAATTCTTGCAATATGCATTCTGTCCAAATATTATTGGGTGAGAAAAAAAAAATGACACATCCTACTGAAACACCAATATCGCCAAGGAAAATAATATAAATATTTTCTAATCCTTTCCTAATTGAAAAACAAATTATATCCAGTGATTGCTTGGATGTTTATCGATTAATCTTTTACTTTAATTCCCTGCGATTTATATTACTTTGCTACTAATGGTTCCGAGGATAGGTTGCTCACCGCCTTTAAAACAAACGACCGACCATGTGTCCCAAACCATTTGTCTTTTGGTCAAGAATGAAGACGAGGAGTTTATCGCCCTTTTAATCACTTTTATTGCCTGATTCGTAAACTAGATTGCGCCAAGCCAGAATTGAATACTGTCGTTAGATATTATCAGCGAAATTACGCTAGCTAATCAAGAAATAACTACTTCAAGGGTAAAGAATGAGCAGGCAAAAATTTTAGAAATTTTGAATTTTATTTTCCCTTTTAAGAAAAGTTATTTTCGAAAAATATAAATTCAAACATTTATTTCTAAAAGGGAACATTTAAATTTCAAATGATTCAATAATAATATAGGCATCAATATTGTTCTTAACTTTTTGACCATATTTCATAAAAATATTATATATATTTATCCATTCATAAAAATTACGAATTTTCTGCATCATCAATTTAGTCAGTCCAAATTTCCAAATATAAGAAAATTTTAATTGTATATATTTTTTATTATTGGGCAATAATTCTGTTTCAAAAATTTTGCTATGATAATATAATAACTATAATAACTAAAAAATGATTGGTACCAAAAAATATGATTATTGCAAAAATGTTAACTGATTTAGGTTTTATTTTAAAGGATTAATCGTAAATTTTGAAGACTTTAATATATGTCGAAAAAGAATCTGGAAGATTTTGCGGTGACTTTTTTTAATTTTTCGGGATTGTAAAGAATTTTAGGAAAACTTTGAATTATATTAATAGGTATTTTAAAGTTTTAGAAGTTTTGAGAAGATTCGAAAATAATTTAAATCTCGAGAAGACTTCACAAAATTTAAAACAAAATGTAGATTATAGAAGATTTCAAATAACGAAGGTTTTCAAGAATTTGTGAATTGCTTCAAGAGAATACAATTTTTTTTAAGGTTTCTGGGAAAATTTCGAATGATTTTTTATTTTTGAAAATGAATTTTAAGAGAAAAGTGAAAAAGGTTTCAAAAGATTAAAAATGATTACCTAAAATTTCGAAAAAGAATGTAGATGATTTTGAAGCGAAATTTTTCAATTTTGCAAGATTGCAGAATCTTACAACGTATTCGAGTAACTTTAAGGAATATTAAAAAGATTCAAAAAGATATAAAAATCTTTCTCCATGTAGAAAGCCTTAAAAAAATATAAAACAAGATGTAGATTTTTGAAGATTTCGAACAGAAATTTTGGAAGCTTTTTAAGAATTTTGACAGGTTTCAAACATTTTGTTGAAAATTTGTCTTATTTGGATGAATTTAACCGTTTTTGGTTTGATATTCTCAATTGAAATATCAACTATTACATTTTTAGTTGAATATTTATATTTTTTCTTTGAATATTCAACTATTTGGTTGAAAATTAACTTTTCTTGAAATTCTGATTGAACACATCTGAAATCTTTAAAAATCTTTTTGAATTTTCTGAAGAATTTCAGAAAAATAATATTTATATGACCCTAAAATCCAATAAACCCATAAACTTAGATAATAAATAGTTATTCAGAATTTTTATTTCTCTCGTATACATTATTGGTTGCGACACTGCGTGCTTATGACTTTTAGTGGTTTATTGATAAAAGAGAAAATTTTAATGGTGAATGATTTTCAAATATATTAAGAAATAATTTTGTTCTTAACATTTTCATGCTTTTAAAGAGATGAGAAAAATTAAATCATGGACAAAAACTTAGAGTATATTAACTTACAAATTATTTTGAAATTTCTTACGACAACTGAATTATTTTAAAAGATATTTCGAAGTTCTGGAAGTTATAAAAAGGTTAAAAAATAATTCAAATCTTGAGAATTTTAAAAGGTTTCAAGAGAATAAAAAGAAACTTGTTAAGACTCTTCGGGAAATTTCAATTGATTTTTTCTGTTGAAAAATGAATTTTAAGAGAAAATTTAAGAACATTTCAAAGTATTTTAAATGACTTCCAAAAATTTTGAAAAAGAGTGTACAAGATTTCAAATCGAAATTGTTTAATTTTGCAATATAACAAAATTTTTGAAAAAAATCTAGTAAGTTTATGAGATATTCAGAATTTTTAAGAAGGCTCAAGAATAATTAAAAACTTGGAAATGCTTAAAAATTTTTAAAGAAAATGTAGATCTATGGAATTTTAAACAAAAAGTTTAGAAGGCTTTTAAGAATTTTGAGAGGGTTAAAAAAATCGTTACAAAATTCAAATATGTAATACTTTTTTATGTAATGATCATTCATCTTTGAATTAATTTCAACCGTGATCAACAAAATAAACATCTTTTTTTGAATTTTTAAAAAAATTTCAAAAAATATTAAAAGGTTTCCAAAATGGTCAAAAACGAATTCGGAAAATGTTAAGGCAATTTTGTATGATGCAAAATTTTTAACAAATATTAGGACAAATTCTAATAATCTGAAAATATATTCAGAGCGTTTAGAAGTTTATGCAGAAAAAAAAATTAGAAAAAATTCGAATCGATTTTAAAAGATATTTCGAAAGTTGAGAAGTTTTAAAAAGATTCAAAAATAACTTAAAATATAAAAAGCTGTCAAAACATTTCAAATGATATCCTAAAATTTACAAAAAGAGTGTAAAAGGTTTTAAAGCAAAATGTTTCAATTTTATAAAGTTAAAAGATTATTTAGAATTTTGAGCAAGTTTGAGAGATATTTAGAAGTTTTAAAAAAATTCGAAAATAACCTAAAACTTGTACAGATTTCATAATTTTCTTTAAAAATGTTTGCTTTTTTTGGAAGGTTTTGAAAAAATAAGCTATGTAAGAACTTTGAAAGGTGTCAAGCGAATTACATTTCTTTAAGATTCCTAAGAAAATCTTAAAAGATATTTTTATTTTGAAAAATAAATTGTTCAAGAAAATTGTAAAACATTCGGAAACATTTCAAATGTCAAATGTCGTCAAATCTAAAGGCAGCATTCTTTTAAGGCTTTTTTTCAATTTTAAAAGACTTTTCAAAATTTTAAGAAAAATTCGTGTCAGGTTGAAAGATATTTCAGAATTTTAGAAATTGTAAGGATTTTAAAAATATTTTGAAGCATAAAAATATTTCCGATAATTTATAAAATATTTTTCAGTTACGTACAAGTATCTAAAAGTTCTAAATATTTCTTTAAACTGAGTCGAATTTTTCCTAATATTTTGAAAAATCTTATAAAATATAAAAATTTGCTTTTGAATTTTCTAGACTCTTTTTCGAAATATCAGGAGGGGATTATTTAACTTTTTCAGTTTCACTCCCACTTCTAATTTTTTTAAATTCACGTCGGTTGTCTTTTTTTGGGCACTTAAATTGTCACAATAATTTTAAGAAAAAAGTGAAAAAACCAGGAGTAGAAATGAAAGTAAACTAGTTACGTCTTTGGCCCCCCCCCCCCCCTGAAACCTTCAAAAGGCTTCTTGAATTTTCTCAAGAACCTTAAAAATATTATATTTAGATAACTTTAAGAACAAACGGATAATACTTATTTCTTTGTTCTAGGATCTCTGAAGTTCATTTTAGCTTAAATTTGAGTTTTCAAAAACTTTGAATAAATAAATAGTTATTCTACATTTTTATTTTGTATCAGAAATTATTTTCAATCTATTAATTAGTCTATTAAAATGCTCATTATTATTTCTTCAATTAGTTCTAGGCCCAGAATTCTCTTTTGTTAATTTCCCTTAAACCATTTTTAGGAGACCTTTCTTTTAAACCACTTCCAATTGCATAAAATTAATTCAGTGGCCAATGGAATCTGATATAAATCCTTATAGAATTAATAGCTGGAACTTTGAAGTTCATACCGCTTGTACATACTATGCTCGAAATATTTATGAAAAATCTCCACTCTCGTTTAAATTTTTATGACCGGAATATGACTTGACTGGAAGAGAAATCGAATCGTTCCATTCAAGCAAACGAAGCGAGGAAACTCTAGCTTTTCTGAAGTACCCGAAGTAAAGCGCATTATAAGCGAATCAGGTGCTCATGTGAAATTCATGAACCACCTTTATTCTGAATCCTTGAGTCCCAACTCTATAGATGGACCATGCTAGGGATGTTATATGCAACGTCTAAGAAAGTATTAGATTCTGCAATACGATGGCAAAAAGCAAGTTTGATTTTTTTTTTGCAGGAATGGCCCATTTTGTGAGGTTTCCAAAAAAATGTACACGTTTTTTTCATTTTGAAAATACTCAAGGCTGCCGCCCCCATCCTCTATTTTTCTATCAGAATAACATGGGGAAACCCCTTTTTTCTTCCTCATAGAGGAAGCTTTGTAATGGCAACATTTTCCAAAATTTTTAAATTTATTTAATTAAACCTTCTTAATTTAAAAATGTCTAATACAATGTTCTAAGCAATTGTCCGGATGTGTGTGTGGATGTCATACTTTTTTGTGAACACGATAACTTGAAAACGGTTGCAGATAAATTGATGAAATTTGCAGGGCTTATTTTCCCCACTAATATCTTGAAACTGACTGGAGGATTTTTAAAAATATTTGTTGCATTTTTTGTTAGCACTTAACAATATTTTTAAAATCGGTTTTTTGTAGTACAACTTTTTTCATTAACATAATTCAAAGTTGATGCAAGAATATAAAAGATTCCTTGGTTCGAGACGAATCGATTGACCTATCATATTAAGACATTTTATCAAAGCGTAGGGAAGTTATGGTAATTTATATATTTTGGAAATCGGTTTTTTATAGTAAAACTTTTTTCATTAACATAATTCAAAGTTGATGCAAGAACAGAAAACGTGTGTTGATTCGAGACGAATCGATTGACCTATAATATCAATACATTTTATTGAAGAGTGTAAGGAAGCCATGGTAATGCATAATATTTGAAAATACGGTTTTTTTAGTAAAACTTTTTTCTTCAATATAAGACATTTTATCAAAGCGTAGGGAAGTTATGGTAATTTATATATTTTGGAAATCGGTTTTTTATAGTAAAACTTTTTTCATTAACATAATTCAAAGTTGATGCAAGCATAGAAAAGGTGTGTTGGTTCAAGACGAATCGATTGATCCACAATATTAATACATTTTATTAAAGAGTAGGGAAGTTATGGTAATTTATATATTTTTAAAATCGATTTTCATACTAAAAATTTTCTCATTCTCATCACAGAAAAAACAGAAGTGAATTTTTGTTGCAGGTAATTTTCAAGTAGATAAAGTTGAATTTTTTCGCATCGAAACAAAACAAGATTTAATCGAGTTGACATGGTAACCATTTCCCATGTGGTGAGTAAGTCTTAACATGTGAAGTTAATTTTTGTTGTAGGTAAAGATTACTTTGAAATGGATGTAAAGATAACATGTCGTTTTTTCTGTGAATTTAAAGTTGATGCGAGAATAGAAAAGTTGTGTTGATTCCAGACGAATCGATTGACCTATAACATTGATACATTTTATTGAAGAGTAAGGAAGCTATGGTAATGCATAATATTTGAAAACACAATTTTTTATAGTAAAACTTTTTTCTCTAACATAATTCAAAATTGATGCAAGAACGGAAAAGATTCCTTGATTCGATGCAAATCAGTTGACCTATAATATTAATACACTTTATTGAAGAGTAAGGAAGTTATGCTCATTTATAATATTTGAATCATCTGTTTCAAACAGAAAAACTTTTTTCATCGACATAAATCAAATTTGATGTATGAATAGAAAAGAGGTTTTGATCATAAATTCTCGAGTAGAATAATTCATTTTTTGTAAAGGAATCATAAGGCTGGGAAAGGGATAGGATGCGACAGAACTTTTCTCTTCCCTTTTCCAGCTCAAAAAATTATCATTTCGAATACAAATTTTGACTTGTCTGATTTGTCTTAGTGTTAAAAAACTTTTTTGTATTATTTTGTATTTTTTGTAAATTTATATTTTTAAATTGATCAAAATAAAGACTTTGGTTTGTCTATTATTGAAAAAAAAAATTACGAATGCTTCCTCTATGAGGAAGCAAATCCATTTGCTAACGGGAAGCAAAGTGGTCGTGAAATGAGCACCATATAATTATAAATACAAACAAAGTGGAAACACTCGAGATCGAATTCACAGCTAGATTTAAATATGAGAATGGAAGGCGTCATTTTCAATAAAAGAGTGCAAATTACAAAGCACCTCTCAAAATCGCCCCTTCTAGCATGCCGTAAAAACCACCCACTAACACGTCTCTGAAGCTAGCACCGCCTTTTTGGAAAATCAAATTCAAAACTATCCTATAATTAAGGGCTCATTTAGGGCTTTTAAGGGCCGTAAGTCCTAAATTTTGGGCTCTGCAATTTTTTATAAAAAACGGGTTGCGCGCTGA
>CAKNYM010041549.1:0-23772 GCA_932195095.1 Andricus curvator
CGCGCTCGGGCGTATTTACATCGCGCTTTACGCTCGTCTCCTCTAGATTTTTGAACTTCGTGTTCAACTTCGATGAAAAGAAAAAGTTTGTTTGCAAATATTATAAAATTATCAAAACCTCTACATATTAAGTGATTGTTAAATTTGTTTTCATTTTAGAATGAAAAGGAACTTTATTTACTCAAGGTTCTATCGACCTTAAGGAACACATTCTCATCCGGACACTCGCGCTTCGCGCTCGATATTTGATTTGAAAATCATTTGAACCGTATGATAGAAACAAAAAAGTTTGAGCGCACTTACGGCGTGCGATTTGGTAAATACACTGAACGCGCACTTTGTGTTTCGTGTTATATGTTCTTCATATACAAATTACTAAATTTGTATTTGATTTCAAATGAAAAGTAATGATATAATTCAGGCGACAAATTTTATTAGTTAACATTTTATTTTAGCTTGTGCCGTTTATCAAAAAAGTTAATTTTTTCATTTTCAATATATTCTTACCACAAAAATTGATTACGGGTTTGTAAGTCTTTCTTGAATGCACAATTTTTGTTCATTTATATATTTTCGTACCTTGCATTGTTTTTTCAAAAATTTGATTTTTTTTACTGTCAATGTTATTTTCACGAATAAAAAAAAAACCACGCATCCTATCGAAACATGAGTCACAATAAATTTGTACCTCTTCCTTGGATGAACAAATTTTATTTCTGGTATCTTGCATAGTTTGACAGCAAAATGGCTTTTTTGATTTTTTATTAATTTTTTGTGCGATCAAAATTTGAATTTTTTATTTTTCAACAAATTCAAAAAGTTGTTATGAAAATATTATAGGGTGTTCAGGAATCAACGTTTTTCTCCTCTTGACTTTTTTTCATATCGTGCGTTTTTCGGCTTAAAATGTTCATTTTCGTTTGTTTTTTGGAATTTTGAAAATGCTATAACTCCAGTAATTTTTTTTTATCACGAAAAGTCATAAGAATATTTTGTTCGTCATTTTGCGTACTACTAATAACCGTACATAGAATTTTCAAATCTTCAAAAAAAGTGGTCTCAAAAATTTTCAAAATGTGCTCACTTTTTGGATTTTCATCCAAAATAGCTGGTTAACGAACTCGTTCTCTATTTTTCGGCCATAAAAAAGTGTGCCAAAGCTCAATCAAATCTGATCATTTTTTCGAAAGTTATCGTGGCTACAGACAGACAGACAGACAGACAGACTACAGACAGACAGACACATTCGTAAAAATCGTTTTTTCTAGCTCAGGTGGTCTCAAAACGTGGAGATTTGATGAAAACCGACTATGTCAAATTTTACATAAAACCAATACCTTCTCATTAGAATGAGAATGTAAAAAAAAGAATTAACTTGATGTGTGTGACTTTTCGACTACAGACCTTACGGAAAATCCGACGTTTTGATTTTGGACAGCAGTTTGGCATACACTGTTCTTGCGCCTTTCTCTAATTCAAATGTTTCATATTTCTCGTATGCTACATCTCCTATCGTGTGTAAAAGTATAGCGTTTTCAAAGGATCCGTTTTTGTGGAACTCTCCGTGGTTTGCAAGTACATCCCGATCTTTTAAATACATTTCTTCCAGTTCTTCAAAATATTATCCTCATTGGATAGTGGCCCGAATGACAGATTTGGCAATTTTTTAAAGAATGTTTATCTTATTTTAGGAGTATGGTTACACGTTTGACGTTCCCATGTTCACTGACCCCGAATAAATCCGTGAGGGTTAATTGACTCACTTGCTAATTTCCTCGATGAATCTAAAAATACTCGCAGTTTTCCTCGCATTTTCTGCTACAATGCCAGCATTATCACCGTTCACGGAGGCTTTATGGCGCGTATACACATTCTGTGGTGCCAGAAACACCCAGAGCTTCAGCACGTTTCGATTCAATCATTGCGAAATCAACGTGCCTACCTCTGGAAAAATGGATACGCACGTGGAGTGCTTCCCCAACCGCTGCTTGAAAAAGCTGCAGACGAAGATGAGGAGCGACATTAAGACAAACCGTGGAAAGCAGGCACCTTCTGAGAGATGATCACGATTTCAGGACAAAGGGAAACACTGACATCCGCGTTCCTCCTAAGCCCCAAGATCAGGCTGAAATGGATACCTTCCTTCGTGAGGATATCTGGGAGGAGTCCGACCTCGGGACCATCAATTGCTGAGTTCATGTTCCTGCGAGAACTTTGGCTGGTTCAAATCGAAGGCTGAAACCGAAGATGGATCAAAAGACCAAAAAGTTCAGCGTGTGATTGACTACATAACATCTGGTAGACCGTTTACGGAAAGGGTTTGAAAGTTCGCTCAAGAACTGAGGATCTACAATCACACACTGAACATGTCAAAGCTGCTGACACTCAAGCAGCATATTGTTGAAAAAATGCGGAAGTTATCTGACACAATGAGGAGAATTCAGAAAAGGAAGAGTAGGATCAGGGATGATGAACAGTTTCTCGCTGACCCATCGCGCCTCTTCAGGAATCTCCCCGATTCTGTCAAAAATCCACCAAACCCCAACAAGGTAGAGACTTTCTGGAGAGAGGTATATAGGATCCCGAAATCACTTCTCGACCTGTCAGTACCGCGAATTCCAGTCTCGGTTTTGTCTCGTATCCGTTTCGTATCGGATGGTGGTTTCCTACGGAACAACAGTAGAAGGGGGGCGGCGACGAGTTTCAACTACCTGAGTACCATGAACCTTTCCTTGTAATTTAAAATTTTGAACGTTCAAATGAACGAAATATATTTTCCCCAATTTATTATATCTAGAATTTTTTGAACTGCAGATGAAAATATGCATTATAAGTTTCGTTTATAATGGCATTATTTTCAGTGTCATGAACCAATATATTTTTGCACAGTTTCTAGATTGTAAAGCAATTAATAAAAAATGTCGTTCATTCGAACGTTACGAACTTCAAACACATTATACCTTTTAGACTTTTAAGCTTTAAAACTTCTATAATTCCTACATGTCTTTTAAACAAAATCTAATTTTTCTAAAAAAATTTGAAAAACTTTCAATATTACAAAAACAGACTCGAAAACGGAGTAACTTTCTTCATTTTTGAAATAATTAGGAAAAAAATATCTAGTACACTTTTGCACCGCGTAAATTTTTTATTTTTTTTAACTTCAACTTTCTATTCAGCCTATTCTTCCTAAAAATTTCAGGAAAAAAGGTGGGTTTTTTTAGATTGTTTTCCCAAAACTCCAAAATGACGTTACCAATTTTCATTATTTTTTACATATTTTGTGGATTTTGAGAGAGTGAAAAAGCTCGATAAATGGAAATAAGAAAAACCTTAAAATCTCAAAAATTGCAAAAATAGTCAAGGTTTGAAAAAAAATTAAAAGACCAAATCCATTTCAAATCATGCGTTATGCGTATTTGAATTTTTTTCTTTGTTTTTCAAAAAAATCCCAATTTTTTCTTTAAACTTATATAACTTTTGACCTAATTGAGATATTTAAGATTCTGGTAGAGTTTATTGCTTTCTTTCGAAATCCGCGAGAAAGTTAAGAAAATGTTCAAACTTAGCATAATGGTGGCGGTTTTTCTGAAAATATTAGAAGTCGATTTACTCAAAAAACCCACACTTATATTTTCTGCCAATCTTTTTTTTAATTTGTACTATCGTAGGGGAAATATTTTCTGAGTTTTATTCGGGCTAAATAACTTTTGTGGCCAAGTGAATTTTTTTTCATAAAATAGAATTTTCGCATTTTTCTTGCAAACAACAACAGATACGAAAAAGTGTGAGGAAACTAATTAGAACAGTTAAAAAAGTTTTACAAAAAGTTCCTCTACTCATTTATGATATCTTGTACCATTTCCGAGAAAAAAATTTGAATATTTCTTTCGGAAACTACAGTTGCAGCAGAGCAGCCAATTCTTTTAACTGTAAAAATCTGTTATTAACTATATTATAAATTGATTTTCTGTGCACAGTTTTGAAATCAGGACACACTAAATTTCCACAGAGACATTAAATTATCACAGAATGATGGAAAAAAATGAATGAAGACATTTTCGAATTTCAATTGTTCATTTATATATAAAATTTGAAAAACAAGTTGAAGGGCTAGAAACATATGGGCAATTTCTGTGAAAAGGGGCAAACACCACCTATTTCATTTTTTTTAAATGTTTTTTACAAATTTGTATTTATATAAAAAAGATATTCCATAAGTTTCATGCGGGCTAAACCAGTTTGTGGTCAAGAGAATTTTTTTCTTTATGAAAATTGAATTTTTTTATTTTTGTCGGAAAAGGTAGAAGATAACATAAATACGTAAAGGAACTATTTGTAAGACTTTTCTAACTGTGCGGATTATTTTGTCCATATTCTCAAGATAGTATAAATTAAAAAAGAAATTGGCAAAAAATACGTATTGCCTAATTTCCTCTAAAAAACAACATATTTTGTCCCCAAGAGATCCTGCGACTTCAAGTGTAGAACCTGCCTGATTTGAAATGGATTCGGTCTTTTGATTTTTTCAAACCTTGGCTTTTTTGCAATTTTTTGACACACAAAAAAATAACAAACAGATTAGTACCTATTATTCCAAAAAATTTCAGGAAAAAAAGTTGGGGTTTTTGTGATTATTTCTTCAATTTTTTGTGGATTTTGAAAGAGTGCAAAAAACTGAATAAACTAGAACAAGAAAAACCTTAATATCTTATAAATTGTAAAAATGGCACGGCTTTTAAAGTCAAATTAGCAAAAAAATCATTGTACCTTTAAAATTGTCTAAAAATAATTTTTTTTGAGATGAAATCACCGTGAGAACATTAAAAATTCAAAGAGTGGTAACTTTTTCCTCGAACCTCCAAACAAGTCAGTGGACTTTCTTGAAAATATCATTTTTGTAAGAAAGAAATTGAGTAAAATAAAAATGATTTTAAATGATAATTCGATAAAATTAAAATTATTATATTGAAAAGTGATTCGGGATAACAAAAATAATTTTGAAGTAGTAACTCGGAGAAATAGGAATCATGACAAACGGTACTTCGGGAAAATAAAAGGTATATAAAGTACGATTAGTAGCATTATTAGGTCACATGCTGAAGTCGAAATTTTCAACTTCAGCATGTCTTGATTGGGGGCAATTCAATACACATAATTTTATGTTTACCACTTATTGTATATATACAATATTCAATTAAGATAACATTTTCTATTACTTCCGGAGACTTTTCCCAGAAAGTTTATATCATTTTTATATCCAAGGCATACTGAGGAAAAAGATAACTTGAATCAAAGAAATATAGCACTAAATTCGTTCAATAAAAAAAATGTTTTCATAAAACAGACATTTTATTTTCTTCAGAAATTATGCTTTGCAAATGAAAAACTATTTTTCCCTCCTCGTAAACAACTTCTAGTAAAAAAAAGAGTACCACTTGGTATTCAGCAAATAAGTATTGCTAGTATTTATGGAGTAAAATGAGGCAAATGAATTTTGAGGTATTTTGGGGGAACATCGTTATAAGGGATTTTTACATGAACCTTATAAACTCCGGTTTTTAGCCCCATTGGCGTGGAGCACTGGAGTTTAAAAAACAAGAATTTTGATTCTCGCCTACAAAATGATAGAAAACTCCTAAGCTGCGTTCGAAGAGTTAGGCCCACTTATATAACATATTTTTCATTCATGAACATTTATTAAAACTGAATAATAATTTTGCAGCTTCCAGTACGACAGCCCTGAAGCCAAAAGTTAAAGCCTATGTACTAGACTCGATAGGAATTGATTATCCTTTGAGTCAAAAAGACGCCTGTGAAACTTTGACGAATGCCGAGTGTCCTTTGGATGAGAGTGAAGAGGTTACATTCGCTTTGCGTATGCCAGTACTGCCATCTTACCCCAAAATTAAATTGAAAATCGAGTTCTCTTTAATTGACGACGATGGTAATGCACAAGTGTGCTTCAAAATTGCTGCCAGAGTGGCGGATAAATCGAGGATGTAAAAATTAAAATATTTTGTATCGAGTAACAACTTGCAATGTAAATCTTTTATTCAAGGAAATAAATGTATGTATAAATTAAAAATTATATATATATATATATATATATATATATATACTATGTATTGTATTAAGTATTCCGCATACATGTTCTTACCAATTTAGGGTAGGATTAAGGCTAACACCCACAGCGTGAGCTGCGCTACTTGCATCGGTTTTTACAGCCAGGAATATAGGAATATAGGCGGACGAGTATTTCAAAAAATTATTAAATCTATTTCAAAATTGGTATGTAGGGGCTTTCGAGGGCGCTGATTTCATATCTGGAGTCATAATTTCAAAAAACAAAATGGCGGATCCAATATGGCTTTATGGTCAATATGGTTTTTTTTCGACTTCTGGCCACAGAATCCACGAAAAGTGGACAAACATTTTTTGTTTTGTTTTTTCCTTGATATGTGATTATTAATCCATCTAGATGGTAGAAGTATAGAAGTCTTTGAAATAGAAATAAAAAAAAATCGTTCATGATCGCATGAATGTGCCTGTCATTACCCTACAAAATGTAATGTAATTGCAGTTACCAGGGTCTACCACGGGGAGGTTACAGGCCTTTAGAGACCCCAATTTGAAAAAAATGTTCTATCAAATTTTGATATAATTTTTTTCATTTCTTTTTATTTTCATTTTTTCATTGAAGTGTCATTAAACTTCTTGTACTTCACCTTTACCACAAAAACAGCTTCATAAAATGTATAAGGTACCAAACTCTTATATGCTTCAAAATAATTTATGTTTTAAGAACTGTGGGATTCAATAAAGTATGACAATATATTCACTATAGTGATGGAAGGCACTGCACTGACATTTTCACTAAAATCTTCTTTCTGATTTTGAAAACACATAGTTTTTACATTATTTACGAACCAAAATAAAAAATTGGCAGAACCGTTTTCGATATGTGTCATTTTTTATATTTATGTAATTGAAAATTCAATTTTTTCCTACGTGAATGGTGGAAAGGCAAAAGGAGGTAATTGAGAATTTTTCGGAAATGGGGGTTTTTGCTAAAAAAGTCTCAAAAATTCAAATACACATCATGTTAGGAGGATTTGCTCCAAATCATGTTTTTTAATGGTAGAAATACCTTAAAGTTACATTTTCATATCCATTAAAAATAAAGACTTTTGTGATCGGAATATTTTTTATTTTATTCGCGAAAAGCGTATGCACTGGAGTCCCGATTTACCCGTTCCCGATATACCAGATAAGGTGGTCCAAGGGGGCGAGAGAGAGACGCTGCGAGGTGAGCGGAGCAACTCCACAACAATGCAGGAGTGTATGAAAAAAGCAGGCAGTACTATCGGCGCATAATCGCTTCGTCTGCTTCAGTCAGCTCTCATGTCAGTGTTTCGCTTACGCGCAGTTTGCTTATGCGTTAAAAAAGCCAAAAACAAGTTGCAAAAATATTTTTTTATTGTATTTTTGAGGGTACCCCTGAAACGACCGGTAAAGCGAGACTCCAGTGTATTTCAATATCTTCATGGTTCAATAAGGAACAATGTTAATTTTCTTATTTATCACTACCTAAAAACGAAAGATTGTCTTGTCACACTGTGACACCGTCTCACACCTCCACGGTTACCAAAAGATTTTGGCCACCGGTTGCCATCTAGCGTCGTAAGCGGTTACTATGCGAACATGATTTTGGGTGAGGTTGGATTTATTTCGTTCGTGACAGTTTGTTTTCGTTCATTTTCTTTCAAGTAATTCGTTGCATGAGGAGATTAAAGAGTTTTTTACAAGCTAAGGTGCAAACAGCAAAAAAATCATAGAAATGGATTTCGCTGACGAAGACAGCATTGCAAGTTTCGATGACCTACAAAAAATGATAGAGGAAGCAGATAACAGGCGACGAGTTATGTTTTCTTTTATTTTCAGGAAACATAAACATTTTTGGAGATATTTTTTTTGTCTTGTGGGGGGTTCCGCCCCCAACTTTTCTTCAAATCTACACATCTCGGGTTTTGCATAGTATTCTATAAAGAAAAATAGTGTTCGATACTCGAGTCCTCACGGGCGATTTGGCCTCTCGTATCGAAATATACTATTTTCGGAACTGACTAACTTTCTTCGATAAACCTTTCTTTCTTCGTCTTCAATAATTCCACATCTCAGGTACGTGTAAAAAAACTGAAAATTATAATTATTGTCACGATTTTAAGACGCTTTTCAGAAGCCATGAAATTCTAACATCAAAACTGAAACTTAATTTTCTCGTAACTGGAAGCTTCTTTTTAATCAAACTTTTTTAGTATCGATTACGCAATACTTCAATTTTTTTAATTGCACGGCACGGAAAGCAACTTTTGGGGCGCCAAGACTGATAATTAAGAAAATTGGATATTGGAATTTTGGAAACACGTGAAGCGACAACTGCAATATATCTATAACACATATTCTGGCCTTTCATTTATGTAAGGCTGATTTTTTTAATTTGTGCCCCCCCCCCATTGTAAGAATTCGTATGATTTTTAAGACCCCCGCCCCAATTACGTAAGATTCTATATTTTTTATTTAATATATCAAAAATATATCAATTATTTTCACTATAAACGAAATTTAAAGGGACTTCAAAAGATCTGAAAGACTGCCAGTAGTTCGGAAGTATTTCAACAGATTTCAAGGAATTTCAAAGTACTTTAAAGGATTACATGGTATTTAGAATAAATAAAAAATTTCAAAACGATTTCAAAGCATTATGAGAGTTTTCACAGATTTCAAATTGTTTTAAAAGATTTCAAGAGTTTGAAGAAATTACCTAATACAATTCTTTCAATGGATTTTACAAGATTTTAAGAGACTTCAAGGAGTTTATTATTATTATTGCAAATTAACAGGGTTATCTAAGTCCCATAGCACTGAGGTTATCTAATGTAACCTACTATACTGTACCCTTGAATCTAGTTCTTTCTGGTGAGGCCGGTTTCCGCCACATACTCGTTTATTGCCGCATAGGGGATGTCTAAAAAATCATCTGTTTCACAGAAATTATTTCCAAAATGCTTCACGCTAAGGCTTACAAGCACATCACAGTCATAGAGGATGTGACGTCCTGTTTCCTCACAGAAGCCGCACTTTTGACATCGACGGTCGCTGTCGATTTTCATGTTAGGAAGGTGCTTCTTTGAACCGCAGCGGCCCGTGAGAATTTCAACCACTATTTTTACCTGCTTCCTTTCCATGTTCAGGAGTTTTTTTAGACTTTCCTAAACATGGTTCTTTGATACATTTTTAGGGTGTATCATACCTTTAGCCATCTTCCAATACCTTTCGTGTTCCTCCAAGAGCCACTTTTCAATGTTATGTTTAGACAAAGCATACGAAGCTCCGCAGTATGGTTCAGGTCCGTTGAGGCCTTCTGTAGTCCCACTTTTTGCAAGCCTATCTGCTTTCTCGTTGCCTTCAATGTTCTCTTTATAAGGAACCCAGATCAGGCTGACCGAGTTTTTATCGGACACTTCGAGAAGTTCTTGTAGGCAACTCCAGACATCTGGATATAAACTCTTCCGATTGGAGAGCTCTTAAAGCTGTTTGACTATCGAAGCATATGTAAATGTTGTGGTCAACAAACCCACGTTTACAAATGTCCTCTAGGCAGGCCTTATTGGCTACGATTTCTGCTTGAAATACGGTAGGGAATTTTCCCAGTGCGATTGTTATTTCTGCACTAGGTTTCATCGCAAGTACTCCGGCTCCAGAGCTAAGGGAGTATTTAAAGCCGTCTGTATACCAGACGAGTCCTCCCCTTGTAAATAAATGGCTTCTCCTCTGTTCATCATGCCAGTCCTCCGTTTTCGGGAAGATCACCTTAAAGGACTTCATTAACAAGTATTCTTTCAGCATGTTATCAGAGTGTATGCAAAGGATTTTATCCTCCGACAATACGCTCTTTATTAAGTCATGCAGGTCAAGGAAGGCGGCATTTTTATGACCTTCACTTACGGAAAGTGTATATGCCTCTAACATAGCCCTCTGCCTAATTAGAAGGTGCAGCGGTGGAATAACTAAGATGGACTCCAATGCCGCTGTTTGGGTTGTTCTCATTGATACAGTAATTACCAGACAAAAGACCCTTTGTCGGCTCTCCAGCTGTTTCCTGGAACTAACCAAATGGGTTCTTGACCCCCAGATCTACGAGTCATAAGTTATAATTGATCTAGTGGTTACCGTATATAATCAATAAACATCCTTGGGCTTGAGTCCCCAGGTTTTTCTAAATGCGCCCAAAAGGCTGCTTCGGCCTTTTTTACTATCGCATCAACGTGTAGTTTCTAGGTTAGTTTAAGGTAAAAAATGACTCCTAAATACTTAGCTGATGTAGAGAAGTCGACCTTCTTGCCATAGAGTTTAGGGTTTATGAGATCAGGTAGTTTCCTAAGTTAGGTAAAAACCAACAGTTCAGTTTTATCTGGTTACCAGTACAGCAAGGTCATCTCAATACCCTTGTGTATAAAAACCTGATTCATTTGAACTACGAATCAAATCATCAATGACGTGTGCCCACAGGGTGGAGGATAAAACTCCTCCCTGCGAAAACCCCTTTTTACCTTCGCCCTCACGCTGTAACTGTGGAGCGAAGATTGTACAATACTGTCGCATAGCACACAGCGCATCCTTCTATTAAAATGGTACCTGCACCACGTTCCACAGCAGAATTGAATATAGATTCCGTAGGTATGTTACTGAAGGCACACTGTATGTCTAGAAGCGATGCAAGCGCTACATTTCCTGTTCGTCCTGGTTTTTGAATGCGGGAGGTAAATGCATGAAGTGCGTCTATGGTGGATTTGCCTTTCTATGAGGCAAACTGGTATGATCACTGTAAAGGGATTTATCCAGTAGGATTTCCTCCTTCATATCAAAATTGGCCTGAATGATTTGGCCTCATATTAGGTGTCTCTCCCTGGCTTTGGTTTAAAAATCGCTTTGACCTTCTTCCAGGCCACAGGGATATATTCCACAGCTATGCAAGCTCTAAAAATGTTACACGTTGGTCCCGTCAAAACATCCAAACCTTCGTGAGTCAACGCCGGGAATATACCGTCTTCCCCAGCGGCCTTGAAAGGGTCAAAAGGCCGGACGACTCATCTTGTTTTCGATTGTGTTAATATTCGGCTTGTCATCCTCCAGTAATCCCCATCGGCCCTATGTTTTGGGCCGTCAAAGGAGTTTGGCCTAATAGCCCCACCCTCCAACAGGTGCCCAGGTTCGGAAACAGGGAAATGCACCTGCATGAGGTGTTCGAGGATTTTGTTAGCCATTTATATCATGTCACCTGTTGGCAAAATCAATGCCCTCAGTTGACTTGTAGGGGTTTTCTCTAAAGCTCTTTGGAATTTCGCAGTATCAGGTATATTTTGAATGCCCTGACAATGCCCCCTCCATCAGTTCCTTTTGCCCAATTGCATTTCGCTATTATATCTTGCTACACTAACCTTATATAAATCCCAGTTTCCAGTTTTTCTGACTCTTTTAAATAGTCTCCTAGCTTCTTTTTTCAAGACCACACATTCCACCAAGGAGCATCCTTATCTGGCTTTCTAATACGAAGAGGACACTTATCCTCGTAAGATTTACGTATGACCCTATTTACTACATCTACAGAAAACTCCATCTGATCAATTGATTTTGTCCTCCCAGGAATAATTTCCAATGACTCTCCAAGAACTTTCCTTTGTATCCCAGTCAGTCGCTCTTGGTTTCCTATACCTAACCGAATCAGACTGTATCAGCATATATATGCCTGTGATCTAATAGGGATGTGTAATGCGATACGTTTCAGTCTCAGAATGCTTCGCTAATGGATATAGGGCAGTAATCCACAGTAATCCATACAGTAATCCATATAGTGCAGTAATCCACCAAACGTCTCCATTCCTCGGATGGCGACGAATCTAGAGAATCATATGGCAGGTATGCTACCACGTCTTTAGAACACAACCTAGGTAGGCAAATATATTGGATATCCCTTCTGACGTAAATCGCAGTCCTAGAGGTTTCATCAGTTCTATTGTATAGACTACCGAACCGTATTTTTGGCTCATATCCTTCATTTCTGCCTTGTGACACTAAGGTTCTTGCATCAGAACAAAAGCCGTACGTTCGACTAATGCGTCTGCTTAAGATGGCTGAAGCAGATTTACACTGGTGAAGATTAATTTAGATAAACTTAAAATTCGAGGATTTTACACTTGTCATTTAAGAATCAGCATGATCCATCAGTTGTTCCGAGGGCAGCTGCTCTTCCACTGACCTCCTTGGCTCTTTCTTGGCTTTCTTGGCTCTTGTACATTTTCTGGCAGTAGTGCCATATTTGTTCTTCCTGGGGCCTTTTTTAGACTCATCATCCTCAGTAGCCTTAGTCTCGTTTATGGGACTAATTAAAGTCCCATACTCAGCCATACCACTCGAGGTGCTAAGAACCACACAGGCCCCTTTTTGGTTTAAAGGTGATATAACCTTTTCGCTGGTTTCCATATTCTCAAGAGAAGAAGTATCCATGGAGGGCGTCATTAAAGACTCCCCTTCATGTCTTTGTTTTTTCTTTGTTGTGTTTTCGGGATTTAAGTTGTTCCCACGAGAAGCTAGGGTACCAAAGGGTACGTTCCCACAGAGCAATTTACTCTGTGAGGTTGGCCGGTATGCCAGAACACCGTATAATTCACCACACCCTGGTAACCTTTAGCCTTCGACAGGGTAGTTAACATCTTAGCTTAGGGAGCGGGTTTGGGAGTCTAGAGCTACCCGACATACGCTGCTCAGTCGAATTCACGCTGATCCTTCCACTTTACTAACCACTACGGCCAGGTCCGAACTCACCTTCTTCTTGGGCAGGGAAATTTTACT
The DNA here is from genome assembly GCA_932195095.1 of Andricus curvator. Lineage (NCBI taxonomy): Eukaryota > Metazoa > Arthropoda > Insecta > Hymenoptera > Cynipidae > Andricus > Andricus curvator. The sequence goes on from CAKNYM010041549.1 coordinate 12,913, forward strand.
TCCCACCATATCACAGGATTTTAAAAGGTTTTAAAGGATTTCAGGTATTACCGAAGTATTCTCACGAATTTTCAAGAATATCAGGAAATTTTAAGAGATTTTGAGGATTTAAAGGGATTTCATACGATTCCTGAAGATTACGAGAGATTTAACAGATTTCAAATTATTTGAAAAGATTTTAAGTATTTGAAGAAATTGCCTAGTACATGTACTATATTTTAAAGAATGTCAACAGATACCGAAGTGTTATTACGAATTTTTAAGGATAATAGGGTATTTTGCTGGAATTTTGAAGATTTGAAAGGATTCAAAAAGATTTCATAAAATGTCATAAGCTTTCAAAAGATTTTCATAGGTTTTAAAAATTCCAAACTATGTCCGCAGAGTTTAGAGTATTTCGCAAGATTTAAAAGGTTTAGCGTAATTTCAAAGAATTTCCATAAAATATAAAGGATTTGAATGGATTTTGAGAAATTTTTACTTCTAAAAGATTTTAATGTATTGTAATAATTTTAAAGGACTATACGGCCAACGGCCAACGGTCATACCACGCTGAAAAAACCAGTTCTCGTCAGATCACTGAAGTTAAGCAGCGTGGGCGCGGTTAGTACTTGGATGGGTGACCATTCGAGAATACTGCGTGCTGTTGGCATATTATGGGTGTGGTGAGCCCACACTTGTAGTTATTTACTACAAGAAACTATCCACCTAGAAACACTACCCAAATCGGGTAGTGTCACGCCTACCCTGAAAGGGAAATGGCTTAATGGTATATACGGAATTTTTATGGTATTTTGAAGATTTCAAGCGATTTCAAAGATTTTCACAGTTTTTAAAGGGTTATATTGAATTTCCAGGGAGCTCTATTGTTTTAAGGGCCTTTCAAGAGATTATACGTTATCCATGGCCAACAGCCATACCACGCTGAAAAAACCAGTTCTCGTCAGATCACTGAAGTTAAGCAGCGTTGGGCGCGGTTAGTACTTGGATGGGTGGCCATTCGAGAAAACTGAGTGCTGTTGGCACATCGTGGGTGTGGTGAGCCCACACTTGTGGTTATTTACTACAAGAAACTATCCACCTAGAAAGACTACCCGAATCGGATAGTGTCACGCCTACCCTGAAAGGGAAATGGCTTAATGGTATACATGGAATTAAGAGGATTTTAAAGATTTCATAGAAGATATATTTACTGGACGTATGTAATATGAAATATCACATAATAACAAAGAAATAATAAAAATAATGATATAATGTGTACAATAGTATAAAAAGTAATTTCAACAGCCAAACAAAAAGACTTAATTACCATACTTAAAAAAAATAATTAGGAAGAGAAAACTTACGCAAGAAATTTTTTGCCCCCCCCCCCCCCGCGCTCCCTAAGTAAGGGATTATACAATTTTCTGGACCCTCTCCAACCCGAAGAAGCCTTAGGTAATTAAAGAACGCTCCCTTACCAAGATTTAGAAATATATTTTTTCAATACAAATAATGAATTCCTAGAAGAAATGGTTAAAATTACCACACCCTGAAGCATTTTCACCCTTCACGGTGACCCTTAAGGATTTTTAGTGGTTTCGTTAAGAAAAAAAAGTATTTTGTCATACAGGCCAAGTGACCAAATCGTCATTATGTAAAATTAACAATTAATCATAAATGAAAACTAAACGAGAAAATCGCCATTGATACGCTGGTTTTTGTACAATTTTATTGATCGTTTGAAAATTCATGTACAGAGTGAAAGCCTTGATTGGAAAATCTAACTTCAAAAGTTGTACCATATTCGAAGAAAATATGGTTATAATTGAGCTTGATCGATTAAAAGTTAATTTCAACAAGCGTATTTATACAGGCTTTACTGTTTACGATCTTTCCAAAATATACATGTACGATTTTCATAACAATTATATTTTTTTTTAAATTGGCGATCAAGCAAAGTTGCTTAACGCAGACATGGATAGTTTGATATATCACATAGTTTTACCTGATTTATAAGAGTACATCAAAAGAGATTCAAAGAAATTTGACACAGCAGACTATCCGCCAAATAGTATTTACGGTATAAGCCTATTGGACAAAAAAGTTATAAGTTTGGTGAAAGACGAGAATAATGGTAAAATCATGACAGAATTTGTTTTCTTTAATAACCGCTCGGGAAATGCGATTTTGGGATCCTGCCGTGAAACAGTAAAAGTGATCGATTCCATGATCGATGATGAGTCCGTGTGAGAAAACTGAATTTTCCACACTAGTGACGGGAAGTTTGGAAATATCAGACTTTTAACCTCAATGCCACCACTCGACTCGGGCGGAACAATATACCCCCCAACGAGCGGGTCAAGGGCCTGGATGGGAACCATGGAGTACCTTTAAGTCCATATTTTCGTAGTTGCATCAATCAATCGCCGAACCGATCCAATCAATTGTTTATTTAATTTTGTTCAATTAGGGCTTCTTCTATTTTTTTTTAAATATTCGAAAAAGAAAGCTTGACTTTTATACTATGAGAAACCTCGATTAAGAAAATGGACCAATTATTATTTATTGAAATACAGGGCTGGGTGTAAAGGGAGTCCACGCGCTCGCACTCATGCATCACGCTCCATAACACCGCGAAACAGTTTTCAAGTATAACATTTTTGTTAATTATTCACGTTCATTGAGAATTGTCTGAAGTCATCGAAAAAACTATTCAAAAATGTTTACTTGTGAGTATAAAGAAGTTTAATCTTTTTAAAATTTCCTATAAAAAAAGAAAGTGGTTACTTAAAAATCACCATTAGTTTTCTTAAAATGAATGATTCGTTACTATTATAATTTGTATTCCGACAATGATTGGTAACTGCTTATACCGATTTTTAAATAAATATAGAATTTAATCATGGTCTTACGTATAAACTGTGTTTATTTGAAAAAATAGGCTACTGTGGTATTAGTATTCAACGCCTGTCGTTAGCAGTGTGATTTTAGACTCCCCTAGTCGAAATTTTAACCCTAAATTAAACATGCTGATTGCAGATAAAAACCTCCTTTCAGCCTATTTCAGCCTACATATCTTACTTTGATTCTCTAAAGACCTAATTATTCTGAATTTAGACCTTCTTTAGTCCTCCTATAATCTCAATTATATTTTTCAAGTCTTCCTATGACCCTCCTACAGCCTCCCGGTACAGTACAAGTCCGATAAGTTGCCGTCCGATAAGTGTACACTCCCCTGAAAACGTTATCACACGCACGGCACGCACACTAATTGGGGTTCTCCCACTACGTGTGCCGTTTTGCTTATGATTTGCGCATCATTCTTACGCATGCGCGCACCTAATATCGTGCTACTAGAGGGGGCATCCGATAAGTCCGCAATTCCTGGAATTTTCCACCCCTACAGCCCCGAAATGAGAAACTTATCGGACTTCTGCTGTATTTTCCAAGTCATACTTTAAACCTCCTACAACCTCCCAGTATTTTTAAGTCCTCCTTTAAGCCTTCTATAACCTCCCAGTATTTTCAAGTCCTCCTTTAAGCCTTCTATAATCTCCCAGTATTTTCAAGTCCTCCTGGAACGTGGAAATATGCATTTTCGAACGGTGGGCATGCGCGCTGTCGATGGACACTTGCGCCGTCCAGCCGAAAATTCCTGTACAGGAATCTCGGAGGATCCTGCTCATGTTCCTGTAATCGAACCTGCACATGAACCTGTACACGTAATCTTGACGGGTCCTGTGCAGGGATTTGTCGAAGGAAACTGTACATGACTCTGCAGAGGAACCTGCACCGACAAAGAAATCTTTGAGTGATCCTGTACAGGTTCCTTTGCGAAGTAAATTTAGGCGCGGGTTCCTGTACAGATACATGGATAGGGTCCATTAAATAAAGCTACCGCGAAAACTCATGTCGCTTACAGCTATAAAGTTGACTTCCTTTTATTCCCTTGAAGATCCAGCGCACTATAGAGAGAGTCAAGTCACTCGCGAACCCTTGCGGATTAGTTCTTTTGCAGGTTCATGTATAGGATCCTGAACAAGATCCTGTACATGAACCCACACCTTAATTCACTATGTGAAGGAAACTGCATAGGATCATTCAAAGGTTAGCTTGCACATAGGTTTCTTTGCAGGGTCACGTACAGTCCCATTCGCCAAATTCCTGTGGAGGATCCTTTACTCGTTCCTGTGTAGTTCAGGCCAATTTTTCCCCCTTTGATGAATTTTCAAAAAAAGACCACCCTGTGCAGTAGTTTGCATGTCAACTGAGAGAAATAATTGTTTTATTAAAAGATTCATTTTTTGGATATACGATCAAAAAACTTTTGTATCATTAAAAAAAAATTTATATATATATATAATTTAAAAAAAAGTTAAACAACCACCGCCGGGTCCCACTAAGAGCAACTGCCATCCAACAAAATGTCAATAGTCCCCAGTAGCAACGCGGTAAATCACACCTATAGCCACGTCTCACAACCGTGAGATCGGTGGTCATAGGCAACGACAGATCACAACGACAGGCCGGCGAAACCCTCGTGTGTCTTGAGGACACGAAGCGACCCAAGGATGACAGCTTTCTGCATCGATCTCGCAAGTGCCTTGGCATATTTTTGGCACGCGGGTATGGCTTTAAAGTTACGAACCAGTGATAGTTTCGCACCTCCGAGAGCACCTATCACAAGGACAATTACTTGTACCGAATATTTTGGGTACAGTCGTTGTAACTCTCTTTTAAGGCCTTGATACCTCTCCTCTTTTTCTTTTTCCTTTGCAGTGATGTTGTATTCGGACGGAGCCGAGAATTCGATCACGAATATAGTTCGTTTCTCGAAGTCTTGGAGAACAATGTCAGGCCTCGAGTGCGCAACGGAGACTGCTGCCCGAAAATCGTAGTTCCAGAAAATTTGGCACTTATCGTTTCGGACAATCGACTCTATCTCCTTTGGAGCGTTCGGCAGGGCAGGGTCGCGGCCAACACCGTAAGAGCGACAAAGATGGTAATAAAGCCCTCTTAGGGCCGCATTATGTCTATAGATATACGTGTATTATTATATACGTGTAGTTCTTGACAATATTTATAGCAGTTTGAAGTTTGCTTCTACCAGAGGCATAGATCTTCAGGTCATCCATATAAAATACATAAGTGACCTTATGCTCGCGCTGATTAGTGTCACCACAGAGGTATCCAGGAGAATTTCGTAGTGCGAGAGATAGAGGCAAAAGTGTGATGCAAAAAAGCAAAGGGCTCATGGTATCACCTTGAAAGACGCCCCTCTGGAAGGTGACGTTGTGCGTTGTCACACGATAATTTCTAGATGAGATAGTAAATCTAGTTTTCCAAAGAGGCATCAATCTCTCTATGCATCTCACTATGTGTGGATGTACCTTCAAGCTTTCCAACAGACAAATTATAAGTCTATGAGAGGTTGAATCGAAAGCTTTCCGGTAGTCAATCCAGGCCATTGACAGGACGCGCTGATGGGCTGCAGCGTCCTTACAGACACACCTGTCAATTAGCAGGTTCTCTCGACAGCCTGCTAGACCTTTTTTCGAGCCACGTTGTTCGTACATCTCTCGCCATACAGGCTCAATTCGTCGAACAATCCTGTTGTTGAGGACAGCTGTAAAGATCTTATACAGCGTGTTCAAACAAGTTATTGGCCTGTAATTCTCTGGGTTGGACAAGTTGCCTTTTTTTGGCAGGAGTATAGTGCGTCCTAACACCAGACACTGCGGAATGGGCGTCTCCGACTTTCAATATGAGGTGAATATGCGGGCCAAATGTTGGTGTGTAAAAGTAAACTTCTTCCACCAAAAGTTCTTGATACAATCTGTTCCAGCAGCGGAAAAGTTCTTCGTGTCTCTAAGTGCTTTCTTCACCTCTTCGGCAGTGATTGATGGAGATTCCTCCTAAGATTTTATGAGGTTGTCGCAAAACTCCTTGAAGCGGATGATATTTTCAGTATCTTCTTTCAACTCTAGTGTTTTCGGGATCTTGTACACATCTCTCCAAAAAGTCTCTACCTCCTTGGGCTTGGGTGGATTTTTGACAGAAACAGGTAGATCGCTGAAGAGGCGCGATGGGTCAGCGAGAAACTGTTGATTCTCCCTGATCTATCTCTCCCTCTTCTGTATTCTCCTCCTTGCGTCAGATAACAGTCGTATTTTGTCAACAATATGCTGCTTGATTGTCAGCAGCTTTGACTTGTTTAGTGTGTGATTCAAGATCCTTAGTTCTTGGGCGAAATTTCGAACCCTTTCCGTAAACAGTCTACCAGATGTTATGTAGTCAATCACACATTGAACACGGGACGCATTCTGTCTTACCCATCCAATCTTCTTGTTCAGTTGATGCAAGCGTCTTTTGGTCTTTTGATCCATCGTTGGTTTCAGCCTTCGATTTGAATCAGCCAAAGTTCTCGCAGCACCATACACTGAGCAATTGATGGTCCAGAGGTCGGACTCTTGCGAGATATCTCCACGAAGGAAGGCATCGATTTCAGCCAGATCTTGGGGCTTAGGAGGAACTTGCATGTTAATGTTCCTTCTAGTAATGAAATTGCGATCATCTCTCAGAAGGTGCCTGCTTTCTGCGGTTGGTCTCAATGTCGCTTCCTCATCTTCGTCTGCAGCTTGATAAAGCAGCGGTTGGGGAAGCGCTCCGCGTACATATCCATTTTTCCGGAGGTAGTCGGCTTGATTTCGCAAAGACTGATGCGAAACGTGCTGAAGCTCTGGGTGTTTCGGGCACCACAGAGTGTGCATACGCGCCATAAAGCCTCCGCGAACAGGGATAATGCTGGCATCGTAGCAGTCTAGCACGTCATCCCTGAGTCGATCCGTCCACTCAATGTGGGCATTTCGCCGGTTCGTCGTAGTGTTTCCATCTAAATTATTTTCAGCACCCCGAACTCTAGGCTGATCGGCATTGTTTGCCGACCCATTGTCGGGTGCTCTGCGCGTTCGATTGTCTTGAACCGCATCTACAACATTTTGGTGTTTTGGTGGTTTCATTGTTGTTCCCACGTGCAGCTAGGGAAAGGGTTAGTCCATCCTTGTAGAGCCCCGCGTGCAAGGATAAGGCTGATACTCTGAGAGGTCGCCCGGTATCCCAGAGTGACCGTTTGAGACACCTAAACCAGGTGCCATTCAGCTTTCGGCACGGTTGTTACGCCTCCGCGTAGGAGTTATTCCTTCGGGACCATCCCTGGACAATTGTCCGTGACTGCTTATTAATTATTGTAACCATATTCAGCAGAAACCCTTGGTACAGGAACCCTCTATCCGCAACCCGAGGACGCGTTCGGTGGCTTTGTCATAGGCCCTTCGGTTCTATTCCAAAGGAATCGAAACCGAAACAAATATATATATATATATATATATATATATATATACGTGTGTATGTGTGTGCGCGTGTGTGTGTAAAGTACCCTTTAAAGGTTCCTCAGTATTAGCATGCTTCAGAAAAACTACACAGGATCCTTTACAGGTTCCTGTACAGGAATATTCATGTGGGACCGAAGTAGCACAGGATCTTCCATAGGGAATACCTTGCAGCAACACCCACGATAATGCAGGAATCTGTATAGGGATTTGAATACCCATGTTCCTCTACAGGAACGTGCACAAGTTCCCTCGCAGGATCCGCGGCAGGAACCGGTGTACCAGGAACCTGCGTACTTTCCTGTACAGGGACCTGTGCAGGAACCTCCAAAGGAACCTGTTAGGTTCCTGCACAGGTTCCTGTACGGGAATTTTCACCTGGGGCAATCGATGTCTGTGCTCTAACCACAGCAAAAAAATAAGAAAGTTGCAAACCATTTAATTTTATAAACAGAGGTCCTTGTGCTCCAAATTGCGAAAAAATCGACAGAATACTACAAGAGGAACAGATGCAAGCTCAATGCAGGGACTCACGACGTGCTACTTTGAGCCTCTAATGGTGACGTGAGGTAGGACATGAAGGCTCAATGGAGGTTCTAATTACGGCAAATGCCATAAGAGTGACAGCCCAGTAAGAAGAAACTAATCGGGACGAATTTAGAAGAATTCGCCGGGAGCTCCCGTGAATCTTGCTTTGCGACAATCTCGAATTGGAGATGGTGGTGAATTCGTGTAAATTTGTGAAAAGTAATAAAGTCTTCAAATATTCTATTCGCCTGAATTCAGCGAAAAATTGTAAGGCGATCCAATTCATTTGAATGCGTCAGCACGAATTATTTTAAGCGTCCGCCAATTCATTTTGATTCGCGAGATTTTAAGTCAAGCCCCAATTCACCAGAATTCGCCAGCGCGGAAACAGTTAAAGACTGGCTTATTCAATCGAATTCGTAAGCTATAACCAACGCGCTCGGCATGAAGGATCCGTTGTACATAAAGATCAATGAGTCGCGTAGCTCAGTGGTCACCCTCTGGACTTTATACACCTGAGATCGCTGGTTCGACTCTCGAGGCATGCAATTTTTATTCTTTTTTTTCGGAATGACCTCGACCACGAATTAAGGCGAATTGACACATTCGATTCGCTCTGGCCCAATTCGTTTCAACGAATCAGAAAGCAGAATTCGGGCGAATTTAAACATGTTAATTCACCGCAATCCTCCTGAATTAGTTTTTTTTTACTGGGAGGTGGTAATAAAGTACTCTTAGTGCCGCATTGTGCCTTTGGATGTACGTCGTTCCTATAAGAGTTGGACAACTAGATAGTATGTGTCCTAGATGTTCGTGGTGTGCATGACACGTAAAAATGATTCATTCGACAATGAATCGTTCGATCGCAAATAGGGACAGAATTTGTAGGACTCTATTTGCGTCCGCTCTTCAAAGGTAATGATTATTTGGAATATTTTAATCATACGGACGCGCGCATGTACAGCAAAATGTTGTTGGCCCGCTTAGCTACTATTGTGTGAAATAAATAATTCACTGGCCATTCGTGTGATGAAATTAGATTTTCGAATAGCTTGTTGAGCTGGATTGCATACGACACTTGGCTTATCTGGTAATGATTTCTCAGGATTTGCAACAACGACAAAACCTGACAGTCAATTTCGCAGTCCGATCTACTAAGAATTTGCTCTCTGCGCACTAGTAAACACAAATGGCCACTTATGGAGCGCGATATGAAAAATGAAATTCGCGTTATATTTCCAATGGCTTATAGTACTGTACCAGTTGAATCGTCAGCTCAATGCAGGCATTTCCCATTGGGTAGGGCAGACAAAACCTTCAATACGAATTAGGTAACAGAACACCGAAATAAAGTAAGAATAAACCTAAAATACCATAAAGTGATTGCGAAACGTTTGATAGAGTTTCATAATGGTGATCCTAATTACTATAAAAGGTGTTTTGCTGAAACTATATTTATTAAAAAGAAAGGGGGCAAATAGTTCAAATAAAATTAATTTTGGAACGCTACAATCCAGCATACATCCAGCATATAATCACAACAAAATTCGGCCTAAATTATATATGTATTATAACAGTTATTTCTTCACATTTTCAAACAAATATTATATACAGAAACTCTACTACAAAACTTATACCAGCTGTTCTTACATAGATAATTCTTAGCATTATCTTGTGTTCATTTTCCTCGACTTGACTGTGTGTACCGAATGTCAGTATTGGATAGTGATGAGAGAAATCCTTAAGGTACATGCTTGCGCTCAGACAATTTAATAATGCTTTAAATAATAAAATGGCATAGTTGACAGTTTACAATGTATCATTGAAACCAGATTTTTAGACACTCAGGAAAATTTACAATGTTAAAAACAATAGTAACTCCAGTACCGAAACAAACACTCTTTGGAACCACTACTAATCTCAAAATAAGGTATGCATCTTATCAAATAAAAACCAAATGTTAAATTAACAAGTGATCTTCATTATAATTAACAAATATATATATATATATATATATATTTATATTTCAATTCTGCTTCCAACACTGATACAGGATTCTCAAACTAATTTTAATATATTTTACCCCGTAAAACAGGGCTCACCACTTTCAGCAGGTGTTGGCTGCCACCGCAAGTGCATGGCTGCCACCAATTTTTTCTGCCATTTTTTTCTTCGCTTTCCAGGAATCCTGAAAAGGTTTACGGTCGTTACGGTCACGACTCGTTGCGATTCATTGTTCACACCGAAAGGTCTGATTTTTTTCTACTTGAATTCACAATACATTTCATTTTTTTATTTCAAACTGTAATTTACCGTGAAGGATTAGTGTTAACAATTAATGTTGCTTATAATTTCTTTTGGAAATATTCTTGAAGGGACAAAATGTTGAGAGTTCGACTTGTCCCGTCTTTGTCCGCTGCACCGGTAGTTGTTCTTGGAAATCCAAAGGTCGACTCATTGTTCTGCATGGGCAGGTGCCTAAAGGTTTGCCAGGTGATTGATATGAGCCAGCCCTATGCATTGACGTTAGTTCACGTAGCTTCTTAGCGTAAGCTGAGTTGTAGGTGGCGCTGGGTGGCATGTAAACCTGAATTTGTCAACAAATACATGTCAGATGTATAGGCAGGCTCCTTTTTTTACCATTTTTATCTAATAGCAAGTTTTTTGACAAATGATTTTAATTCGAAATTATGGGGGAAATTAAGAACGAAAAAGACCCTCCAAAAGAAAAGAAAATAAAAAACACGGAAATAGTTGAAAATAAAAGAAAAGACGGAAACCGGTGTATAGCTCCAGGATGTACTTCGGGTTATGATTCTAATCCTACGAAAGTTAGTGTTTTTCCTGTGCCAAAAGGTGAAGAAAATGTAAAACTATGGCAGAAAGCAATAAGACGCGACGATTTAATTTTAAACCCGGGGCATAAAGTGTGTGAGTTACATTTTGCTCCGAAAGATATTTT